>DWPT01008040.1:0-10439 GCA_018251895.1 Agathymus mariae mariae
ATAACACACGCCTATTATTATTTAAGCACGCACCAGTTGGCCTCACTGCATCACTTTCCAACTTTTTTGGGCCCACTTGTCTGATTAGAAATAAGTATTGTCTTTGTACAAACCGTTCATACACATTGTTCCTCTAATTTTATTGTAGTAGTGCAGTTGTATAGTGTGTACAAAATAATTTGATAAATAAAAATGCTATGTATCTTAATAACCTATGGTAGCTAAACTTAAACCACAAATGTAAGTCTACAATTTATCTTAAAACACACCGTGATATACTGCTTTTATAGTATTGAAGATTTAATTACATTAAAGCCAACAAAGTAAGGGCTTAATTATAAGGATATTCTCTTAATCATAGTTCCTACTGCGGGAGTAGTGGTTTAATTAGACGCTAACTAGCTGAACACAGGTGCACAGGTGCAGGCATCTAACGTTAGACCTAATAATAGAAGGCAGATGCTCGCAAAGGTCGAGTGTAACTTAATTCATATTCATCGGGAGATAATAAGGAGGTTCAATAATAAATTTTAGCCGCAATACGCAAACCTTCGCTTAGGAAACATATTTGCATTGAGGTAATTTAATTGGCTAATTATTTGTGGGCGAGTTGCACGTAACCCTGCATCATTAATACACTTACAATGTTAAATTTTAATGGTTATCGAAAGTATTAATTGAGATTAAACCGTTTTTTTGTGTCAATGCCGCTTCGAGAATATAATTTAACTATTCTTTTAACACGAAGCTTAGTGAAAACTCATGATTCGGCGAAAGTGGTATCAGGGTCTTATAGAAGAAACCTTTCCATTAGAGTTTTCACAAGTGTAGTAATATGCGTAATCGTATACGTGAGGCCTATGTGATATTATTAATAGCAAATATGTAAAGTATAGATTTCTATTGCATGCATTAACCATAATATCTGACTGTAGATTGATTGGTTGTTCGGTTTTGTGTCGAGAACCGGCAATGAAGCAGGTGGATTGTATGATGGTGAGAAGTGATCCCGCCCATGAAAGTCAGTAAAATCACGGATAACCAACGCGTTGCTGGTCAACAGGAAAGTGATGACAGATACCACGGTGTCTGTTCAGACATAATGTCACACATAACATTAAAATAACCTATCAATAACAAATTCGATGCAGATTAAGATTTCTGAAAAATAGTCGATACACAGATGCGGTCTCGTTACAATTTTATTATTTTTATAGATATATAGATTTAGAATTCACACCTCAAAATTGTGTCATCTTTTCATAGTCAAGTAATAATATATTAGTGTTCTTGCAATTCGCTTACAATTTACATAATATCTATACTAATATTACACAGAGAGTGAAATTAGTCTGCTTCTGTGTATGCAGAGGGTAATCTCCGAACCACGGCAGTTATCTGAAAAAGTCTTTTACCATTTGAAAGTTACATTATTCCGTTAACTTATATCATGTATATATAATTCTTCAACTCCAACGAAGGTGGAGCGGGCTGTTAGTGCATTTATAAACATCGATATGAATTCACAGGTGGTCGTAGTCTTCGAATATTGTTACCCCGTATTTGACATTTACACTTATCTAAATGGTACTTTTAGTGTAAAAAATAATTAATTTCAATCGTGTTTACTTACATGAGGTACTCGCTAAAATTATTATAACTTGTTTGAACAATAACATTCTTGTGACTTACTGAAATATCCTCCTCACACTACCAATGTTGTTGGTGATAACTTTAACTTGTGTATTTACGCGGTTCACTTGTTTTTAGTGGCTAGAAATTATATATCATTGTTAATGCTCACTTAATATAATCTTTCACCAGCTCCGAAAAGTAACTTGTAGAGAAAGCCATCAGGCATTGTGTCTGTCTTATATGTATATACCTTTTTTATTGTAATAACAAAGAAATTCAATAAATAAAAATAAATACATATATGTATCCAACCTTAAATAGTTTAATTACAAATTGGTGATCGTCCACAGGTTTATTTTTAATGGGCTCATGAGAACTTACGTAGGATAAGATATTTTACGTGCTTTATAATAGAGTGTGCTATGTAGAGACCCTTACACTTCAACGGATAGTTCAAGTCTTTGCTCGAGATGCAACCTACTGGCTCCGGATGAGGCGATGACGTTAAGCCGTTTCTGGTTAAGGTCATTGCTTAGATAAATCTGAAAGATTATTAAGTATTTATCTCGACTGAAGGATTTATGAAGGCCCTTACACTCCACAGAATGATCCAAACCTCTGTTCGTAATGCAACCTACAGGACATCTGACGAGGAAATGATTTTTAGACTTCTAGAAATATTTCAAGCTCTGCTGAGTAACGGACGAGACAATGACTTCAAGCTTTTCCTGTTGAAGGTCGTTGTGTTTTATACCACCTAATAAAATCCTGACGATATGTGTCTAGTGTTAATTTCATTTAAATCCTAGTGCACATTGGTAAAGTTCTTATATGTATAATATGTTCTTAAATTTTATGTCATGTTTCGATACTAATATGAAATAGACAGTTAAAACTTTTAAATGGCCCATAACGTGATGGTATGCATGTTGATTGAAATAGTTCGCTAAATATTAGGTAACCCACGGCGGTTTGTTTGCCGGTCTCTCTCGAGAGCCTCTTCTCAGAACTAAAAATACTGCAGGATCTACTGCAGAGAGATCCTAATTTCTCATTGAGATTCGTTACAGTTATTTATTATATTCAGTGTCCTCTTGATAATTAACAACGATTGCATACATCTTTGCTTAAATATCGCATGACTAAAGGATTTGTTTGATCTATTTTTTGGTATATAATTGGATAAAATATTAATTATCGCTCAGACATTTGTCTGCAAAAAATTATGAATCAAGATTTCATTGTTGATTATTTTACTGCACAGGATAAAAGATTCACGGGTCGTTGATCACAGTAACACAAAACACGTTTTTGTTTCAAAGCCAATTATCACATAGGTGTTTTAAACTGAAAAATTTCAACGTATTTTACGAAGAAGATCTAAGATAATAATACTATTTATTAAGAATAAGCCAGAACAAACTTAAAGCAATATATATATATATATATATAGAGTGTTATAACTAAATCTTCGAATTCAACTGACATGATAAATGATCATTGCATAGTTTATATATATTTTGTTTTCAGACAGAGTTAACAGACTTGTTAACAGAGTCAGTTTGATAGCGACAACATCAAAAACAACTGGACAGATATCTGTTAACAAGTAGTTTTATTAATAGATACAATAGGTATTTCACGAGAAATATTAATGTGTATGTATATGATATAATTATAAAATATTTGACTAAAACGTGAAGGTTACGTTGTGGGTTCGTTTACAATTTGTGAACACAAAGCTGTTATTTCCTGAAGCGAAACGAGGACGAGTTATTTATTATAGTTATTTTATGCAGGCCATATACTAATAAGTATTAGGTATGTGCATAATTCTGTAGGTATATTGAATTTTGGAGTATCATTGATCAACTGGTAATAGTAACTTTTCTTATTTATAGCATATTTTTTGTAAAATCTTAAGGATATTTTATTTATTTATATTCATTTAATAAAGTATACTGTGCACAATATAACAACGCTTTGTTCGAAATAGTCTTCGGGAGCATGACTAATTATTGACATATTAATAGACAAACACGAAACAGTTCAGTTATTCACCTTTGTCAACCAATATTTTTTTGTATTCTTCAGTAACCATTGAAAGCTTTCATGCTATCGATAAGAAAAATTGAAAACAGAACAGTCCTACTTGGATCACGAGGCGAACATCAGTTGTTATAATTTGTCTTTTTAAACATATGTATAATGGAATTGGATTCATTTACTCCCAGGTGGAATTCACATTTACCTTTCGTTCCCATAAATAAATTATATCACATTGTAATCATATACCGTCGTACACAACGGAGGCGCGGTGGTCCAACTACCAAGTGCTTTTATATTGTATTTTAAATTGGTTTATTTTAAAACCTCGTCACGTGCACACTCATTGTTCGTACAAATGCATTTCAGGTTAGCGAACTACGAAATGCGCGGTTGCCTTCGATATATCATCAATAGATTAAAGAGGGGATTTTAAAGGTTCTTAGGCAGAAACGTGTAGTTTTAGTACAATGGATGTGTTATACTTGATTGGTATATAAACAGGAAATACCTATTGACAGCAGAGTAAGCATCGTAGGTAAAAGCTAATGTTTAACGTTTACATGAGTAGCACCGTTCTTTATGAGTTTTGTACCTATTAGTGTGTTCCGTCGTTATTGGATGGTATTTTAAGACTTATATTAAATATATGGGGAGTAATTTCGCTGGCAGCAAAAAAAAAAAACAAAAATTTCACCATAAAATATATTAATCACACAAATAATTTCCCCTTTGTTAAATACAGTTAAAGATTCAACATAAAATTTGCCTGCATGACTAAAGTTGGCTTAAGTTTTGCCTATTGTTGTAAATTTTTAAACTAGAGATCGAGTATATAACACCTGTCGATCTCGAAGGGGTGAATAACAGCATAATTATTTTCCCGTTAGCAGCATCTACTCACTACTCGTACAGAAATGAGGCATGTGAGAACAAGTATTTATCAGTCACATACATACGGTGCATATCTTTTACCAACTGAGCTATTGGATCGTCTTTATTATGAAATTGATGATTTAAGTTTCTAAAAACATTTGGAAACACATTTTTTGAAGTGTTGGAAAAAACCAACTTCGTATAAATATTATTTCATTTCATTGATTCTAAGCTCATACTACATGTAAGAATTTATCTATAATTTTCGAACTAAAATCACGAAGTATTCCTTCCTCTCCACATTTCACAGATACAAACCAGATATAAACATGTCGGTCAACTGTAGCTCAACCGGCTGACATTTGCTTGAAGGCTTTCGCGGAGAAATGATTTGAGTTCGTTCCCCGAGAAATGCGGCCTTGGAGGGACGTCGAACCCCTAGTCAGTGCCGCGTCTGGTTTGCAAGCTCAGATTAAGCATTAACCTTATTTTTAATTTAATTTAATTCAAATTCCTTAAGAAATACTTACTTTAATGGGTGTACGTGAAAGATAAATTGGTACATGAAATACTTACTACTGATTATACTGAATCAGGGACTGAACTTACTTGAATATAAAGCCTATTTTCGCTCTTATATTTAGGTGTATATTGAAAATAAAATATTACTTCGGTAATATTCTCCTAGGTGTGCGAAGTCTGGTCATGGTCTCTATGGTGGATATGTCATATTCTGAGCCCAGCAGCAGGACATAAGTCATCAAGATTATTTTTTGTGCTTGCTTCACGACTTGCACGCAATCTGCACCGAAGTAGTTGCACTATCGCATGTAAAGCAATATTAGAATGTAAAAATGATGTTCCCGTTTGAGTATTTTTTTACCAAAAAAAGGCTTTCTACTTTGAGAAACAAAACTAGATTTATTAGCACATTAGAATATAATTTTTTCATCTTTTTAATTAATAGTTTCATTACTTATGATTGATCGATATTTGAACTTATTTTTTAATTATAGCTTGTACTCATTTAATTATACTTATAAAACAGTTCCAAACAATTTTATTTAGCCCCGTCTAAAGTCAGTACATAGTGAATGTTTTAGATAACGAACAAGCGTCTTTTACTAGTACGATATTTAACTCATTAGTCTATCTTAATTTTCGAACTACTAGGTTAACTGTTCTGGAAGAAGCCTGGTATTTTGTAATAGGTATAAGAATATCCCCGATGTGCGTGAGATAATGGTTTATTATCGGCTATAGTTTAACCAGATACTCGAGTTAATGAAGTTCATAAAAGCCTATAAAGTTGTTTGCTCAAGTTTTTACTGTCAGTTTAATACGTCGATATATTGTAAAACATGTATTGCCGAATTAATAAGTCGACAGCCACTGTCGGAGTCGTTGCGGCTACCGCTACTGTTACCGCTATCGTTTCCACTACCGCTGCCTCTGCCGCCGCCGCAATTGCAGGCATGACTCTAGTGATGATAATGCACAAAACATTTTTTTTAATTAAATTTAAATTACTTTTGATACACACATCAAACATTACGTTTCAAGTCATAATACAAAAAACTAGTTTAATAGCGTAAAAACGCGTAAAGAGTTTGACAGCGATTGTACTGTAATTGGCAGCCTTATGATAAAGTGAAATTACTTTTCCAGGCGCATTATTGATCAGATTATTTAAAATTAATATTCTTGAGGGAAATGGGGCAGAGGGTGTACAAACCATTGATTTTGAGTAAACTTGTTGTACAAATAAGACGTTTAAGCATATCCAATTAAGGTCCTTAACTTAATAATAAAATTAAAGATTTTTCTAAACTTATGGAGTCTCGGTCAGAATTATGGTCATTATAAAAAATAGAAAATCTCAAATAAAATATATTTAAAATGTCCATTTAATTTGAAATGGCAGTGTTTAGTATAAGACAAGAATTTACACTTAACATTTACAACACAACAAATACAAACATGGCGGCGAGGTGTCAATGTCACAGATTAATGTTGGTAATTCGTAATGTGTCGTTTTAATCAATACATGAGGTTTGTAATAAATTATTTCTGTGGACGTTAAGTATCCAAATCACTACAGCCTGTTTGTAGTGACAACTGATGGTTTACTGGCAATATTCTTGAAAGTAAAATAGCTCTATAAGCGAGACACCATGTTGACAGTCGATGAAATTAATAGAAATTCGAGATTTATTTAATTTTAATTGAATTCTATGTTGTTTCTTTTACATTCTTTTAAAAATAGTGTACACGACACTAACTTAGTGAGTTTTAAATTATCTTATTTTTTTTGTAGTGACATTGCTATGGCCCATTTTAAAACGTCTCCTTATTACAAAATTCTAAACAATTTGACCGTAATATTATGCAATTTATTGATGAATGCATGTTATTAAATAAATTATTAATGAAATTATTATTTTAAGAAGTATTTTATTTTGACATATCAGAATACATCTTATTGCGAAATCAAGTCTTCGATTCTTCTTATACGGTCTACAATCGATCGTTGTATGGTACAACGATAACTGGTGTTACTACCACATAATCTATAAGTTATAATGTAAGCTTATATATACATTAACCATAAGTGGTAATCTTTATACATACCCTCAAGTAAATGGGTAATAAATTAGACTATTATTTATCGCTCAAAGCAGTTTATCGGTCGCTGTCAAACGCATCCATTTATCCAGACCACCTGAGGGTAACATTTTGTATGCATCTTGCTCTTAATAATGTATTTAGTAACAATTACATTTAAGAAGAAGGTATTAAACGGGTGTACTTAATAAAGTGAGAGTTTTACGATCACAAGCAATCTATTCAATTATTTCACAATAACATTCACCTTTAATTGAAACGTGTAAGTTAATGTAGTTGCTCAACTAAATAGCAGTAGCAATGTAACTTAGTTGCACGAAACTTTCTTTCATTAAGTCATAAACATTATATTAAAACAGTGTTGCAAAAGCCAGGAGGATAGGTTAGAAGACTATATCGTGAAATGCAGTAATGTCCTAATCGTGTAATCTAGACACCCATTGTTTATCTCTTTTGACAGTGATATCATCAATTTAGTTGACAAAATGATCAAGTTTTGAATCGATAAACTTAACGCAATTAACAATAGCGCAAACTACGTATTTTGTACTCGCTATATCATGTCAGATAATTTAACGTTAGTAGTAGTAAGTATTGACGGCGCGTCGACACCTCGCCTGAGTTTAACAATTAATTAGTACACATATACTTATACATAGCCTTATATCAAACAGAAATAATGTACCTTTCAAAAGGTAAAAAACGTTTTCAAACTTCATCAAACTAGATCACTTTCCGCATATATACAAACCAAATAGTATTAAGCCTTTATGCATTGCTTCGAAATACTGTTTAGCTATAAATAAATAGTTTTTTCGATTTCCCACCGAGCGTACCAAGTAGTAAAATATGACGGTGATATGAAAACAAATGACAAAACCAACGCGTAACGGTACCTCAGATGGCAGTTTAATACTTCTTATTTTTTATAAATTTTAAGGTTCCGTGGCAAAATATAAACGTTGTAACCTCGCGATTCACTCCACCTGTCACGGATTGCTGTCTTTGTGATTGACTTTAACGCAAAGTTTACTGCTGGATACAGTTTTTCCACGCTGGCCCGATGTAGATGAATGTAGAGTTAATGGCTAAATAAATTGTTGTTCTTATGTCACGCTGGTACCTCGGGTATAAGTTTTTTGTATTGTCTTCAAAGGCTGACTACGCCAGGGGAGATTCTAGGTTACATGTCATTTCATCTGAAAAGCCCTTCGACAGTCATGCGGCGCATATGGTGAGGTTTTCGGATCTTATGGCAATTCTACAATGCGAAGTTATTTATAGTGCGAACAAACAGAATCGCCTATAAAATGTTGCTATTCAAGTAATACTATGAAATCTGTTCAGCCAAACAAAATCCAAGCGCATCTGACGTTGCTGTACTCAGTCGATCATTTACGAACGTAAGCCTTTTCCATATAAAACTTTTCAGGCGCATAATACCAAGCTGCTTCTTACATCCTTATGCTTCGATTTGCAGTTGGTTACATCCAGTATACACATAGCCTGCATTTAAGACATTCGTCGATTAACAATCGACCGTTGGTGTATGATTATAGCAGTAACGAAAAAAGATACGGATCCCGTACTGAAGGAATCTTACTTACAATTGACTAACTTTGTCAATGTGGCGGGATATCCGTAGTTTATGGCCGTCGACAGACAGGTGCCGCTAGCAGCCTGTATCGAACACCTATGGTCAATAATTAGCCTAACAGAATGTCGTTTTAATTTACAGAAGCAGGAGGCTGGGACGCTCCATCCCAATAAACTAGTAGCACACTGATAGCATTAGCGATTCCTTCATTCGCCATTTTAATCATCAGGAAGCAGTCGGATGGCAGCTCGTTTGTTGGCTAGTGACATCGAAACTATTATCTGGAAGGTTAACATATAAGGAATCCATAATTCCAATATCATACAACACTGAAGCTAATATTAAGCATGTCATAAAAATAACAGTAAATATTAACAATAAATAAATTGTAAAAATCCATCAGTTCTATTATGTCGGTTAATGATCACAACATTGCTCATGACTGGACCACACATGGTTAGACTCAATGACACAGAACTGTTTATTCAGGGCTTTTGCAAGAATTACCGGATTCATAGGGAGTCGTTGTCCACACAAATTTTCATTTAGATTTATCTACTACATAATTTATCCACGTTAATATCGTACGTAATCAAATTTAATTAGTAAGACAATAAATGTAGTACAATTATCAGCTAATCGCTGCTGGTCCGCTGTTCTCGGAATGCACCTGATAATATTGATGAAGCTCACCTATCATGGCGCCAAGCCTGTCGTGCCGCCACGCCGGATGTGGAACGCCATCTGCGATTCCGGTTGCAATTATCATAGAATACTTCATTCATGGATGATTTACGCGTAAACTTAATAAGCAAAATCTAACGCTGACGCTGTGAAGTTTTTTAACAACTTGTGATTGGAACGATTGTAGACTCTTCACCTGAACCACTCCTATTTAGATATTAATATCTAAAGAACGTAATATAAGGTCTCCTCACCTGCTAGATTTGTCTCTACTTATTTTGAATTATCATTATGCAAGTTCCAAAAGACATTCCGCTGAGAAGAGCTTCTGGGTCCTATGAAATTCTTACCCTCTAAGACCGTGTTTACAACCATTAGATACATGTAAAGTATGTTCCAGGATTTGCGTGTCTGTGCGTTCCGTGTCTGAGGTTACGATTGTAATCTAACTCGAGTATTTTCATCACTCTCACTCAAAAACGGCCTTTGGTTGTCCGTTTAGTTACGCTATTAGATACGAACGTATTCTCTTCAACGATTAAGAAAATCATGTGTTACAAATTTCAGACAACTACTAATCAAGTACGTCTCATGTTTTTAATCTTAACGTTTTACTTATAAGTACAATGCACTGTGATTAATTTTCATAGTTATAACAATAGCATAAATACTAGTTATAATATATAAAAAATTGTATATTCTTAATAGAATTTGATAAAAATAATTCTTACCTTTTTTATCCCTAGCTCCACTTAGGATTCTAGTAAATTTTGATATTCTAGGGATCCAACTAAATCTGTGTTGATTGTATCGTGTCCTATTTTAGAGTTGATTATGTCATCTACTGTATTTGACATTTACTTTATTAATCTATACTTCGTTCAAATTGGATATGGAATCTTTGTAAACAAGGTGTTGCCTGGCAACCACAAACAAACAGGTGCATGAAACTTTTGGTTCTATTATCAGTAGGTTA
>DWPT01008041.1:0-10439 GCA_018251895.1 Agathymus mariae mariae
TTAGACGCGGTCGGAGGCGGTCAGGGGGGGGGGGCGGGGGGATCCACCGACCCGGCCGGTGAACCGTACTGAGGATGGAACTCGTGTGATAGTGCAGTGTTCGTGTTGGAACATACAATAGTGATGTGCTTTGTTATCGTGGGATGAAAATGCTTCCGTCGTTCCGATACTGTCGTGTAGTTCAGGTATGTTCAGATATTACAATAGAAGTAAGAAAGAAGTATTCTCAAAAAATAATTTTGGTACTTTATGCAATCCATTTTATTAATCATTGATAAAGTTAAAATGCTCAGTCGTGAAGCATTTAGGAATAGGCCACAAAAATGTCTTTGGCGCAATACGTTGGCGCGACCACCTACCGTCGGGTGTTCCAGCTTTAAACGTTATAAATCCGTTACAAGGCTAATCTTCAAACATTAAATTAACTATGTTTGAGGGTAGTAGAACAAAAAATGTTGCTCAGAGTTACACCTCATGTCGATGTTATTTTCAGTCAAAGAAATTGCATCATTGAAAATTTTGATGGTTGGCTGTCTGCATTAATCCATCCCTATCTGACTCGACGATAATTAATCTAATAAATTGTTCCCGAGCTATTCATTCCTTAGTTCTGAACTAATTTTATCAGGATGTGATCTATTCACACCGAGGCATGTATAACTATGCATATAGTATAATAATGCTTGAACGGCGTATAACTTGATGTGATTAACACTTTTATCCTAAAGTAAAAGACAAATCGATTTGAATGTGATTCTTAAATGTGTAAAACCAAATCTAAATTTGAGCAATGAGTTTTCATGTAAACATATATATATTTTTGTTCATTCTATACGTTTGAAACCCTCGTCGGACATCACGGTCGTTCCTGGCAGAAGGTTGTAGTGCGACGTGAGAGCGTTCACAATTATTTTTCGTAATGTGTTTACTGTTTTAGAATTTCGTTTAGTGTGGATGCAAAGTATGGAACTGTGATATATGAAAAAAGCTTGTGAATTTCGTTGTGTGTAAAAATATTGTAAATAATAAATAATTCGTTGTTAATTATCTAACTATATTTAGTGTAAGGTGTTGACGGACGCACGATGAAACATAGGCGGTAGTTGTACGAGCACATGTCGACGTGTATTTTTGTATTTTTTTTGAATGTATATCTCGTCGAGCGTTAGCCGAATACGATTCAATGTTGTTGATGGTCGTTGAGACGTAGTGTGGAATTTTTGGTGATTAAATTTACATGAGCGTAGACGGTTTTTACACTTTTTATATTTTAGAACAATTGCGGACGGAGCGGAGACATTATTGACATAAGTAAATTTAAGCTCGTAACGAGGCCTAATAATGTTAACGATTGCACTTTAGTCAACTTAGCTACTTAAATATTTATTGTAGGCTGTTTAGTGCACTTACGGTCGTGGGTATCCACCCCCGAACGGAACGCAACGATTGGTATAGTAACGATTAACCCGGAAGCGCCACTGCAGTAATTACACAACGGCGGTAGTTCCACAAATTGTCAAGTAGAAGCAAATTGTAATGAGTTTCGCCTGCAGTTTATTTGTAGATATGATCCGTAAACATAATGAATGACTGAACAATATCAAAGTGCGATTATATTACTGTAACGTGCCCCTCATTTAACAGTAATTGAATTATACGTAATTATACAAAGTACCAAATAACTATGAATTACCTCAGTACAGTCACGTATATAAATGTGTATTATTTTAATTTGATGATATTTGGTCCGAACCCTTAATTGATTACAGATAGTAAGTACCTGGTCTTGTTGTTGTGTGCTCTTGTTAAAACAACAGTATCCGATTCACGGCCGATAGGTGGCGTTGTTGGATCAGAGCCCCGTCCGATTCGCGGGCCAGTTAAAGAGTACCGTTAAATGTGTGTAGAATTGAGGACATCGCTCGCGACCTCCTGGCGGTCGTAAGTAACGGATAACAAGCAGATTAGACCGGGTTGTTGGGATTTAAATTGGTGACCGCTAGTGGTAAACGTTCATGAACGCTTCCGTGCTCTGGAAGGTACAGTGAGGTCGTCTCTATTATTGTCGTTGAGTAGTAGACGTTGAGCCTAGCCTTCCTCTTACCTTTGGGAGATATAAAAATTCCAAATTCTATTAATCGGCAATCTCTTCATTGATCCACGTCGGTGAAGTTAAATGTTAACGTAGATAGCCAAGAGAGGAAGGGAAGGCTAAAACAAGTGTAAATGGATGGTATCAAATATGATATGGTATGATAAGAAATCTGTATACAGCAGTGATATCCCACTGGCTCGATTGACGGTTACCGGCAGAGAGGCTCTAGTTGGGATCATGCACTCACCTGTAATATTTTAAATTATGTGCATATTACAAATGTATTGTCGTTCGCTTTGGTGACGAAAAACATTGTGAGGAAACTTGCACATACAACAGTTCCCCATAATTTTCTGAAAGATGTAAAAAGCCAGGGTGACGGCTTTAACTCACCTCAGTATGAGTCCCCCGTGCCCGGCAGAGGAACAATTATGGGTTGTAATGAAAGGAGTGAGTATGGGGATGAGTGAAAGACGAGAATAGAATGAGAGGACACGTTGCACCGACCACAGATTAAGTGGAATAAGGATAGGCAGATGATGTAAGAACTCCCACGTGATTCCCACGCAGATTGAATTCATGGATTGTAAATGTGACGAGTTATATTAAGCACTTTTTAAGTAAAAATAAATTGTCTCGCGTATGAAATATCATCACTTGTGAACGGGCGATTGATTGGTCGATTTAATTGCTAATTTTTTTTATTGTCTGGACGAGGTTTGGAAGTAAGTTAAGTTGTAAATTTAGATGGTATTTTTGAATGAAAATTGCAATAAAAATTGTGTCGTTGTTAAACGCACTTGTAGTTTTCTTCACCGGGAAATTGGATCCATGCGAAGCCGGGACGATCCGCTAGTTTAAAATAAATAATAATGTACAAATTTATATGCTCGACTGTACTCAATATTAATTTAAATATGTATAATAAGCAATAGAAATTTTATATTTACAGTACTGTGTTTGTTATATTATAGCCGTATACAATAATAAAGTACAATCGCATCGGTCCCCGACCGCGACAACAACCTTATGAGTCCTATGTTTCATCGTGCATGTAATGATAGTCATAAAATTTGTGATTAAACTCATCTTTCCATAAATATTTTCACTAAAAATCGAGCTATGTTCGTAGAGGCATTAATAAAAAAGCTTTATCGGGCGTCAGTACATAACTAAACTGTATATTATTTAAATTTATTTTATGTTCGGGATCTTCTTTACGCATAATTGGCATAATTAATTTACAAATATTTACAAATATAATGTACCCTATTTATGTATTGTTATCCATTTAAAATCACACGTTTGTAAGTGCGACAAGTGGTACCGTCGTCCGAATTTAAACCGTATTACGAGCACTAATTGATCTCACAGTCGTGTGGACATATAAATCATATGGACTCTTAGAAGATGACACTCGCTGTAAAATTATTTGTTTTTCGAATTTTATCATTTATTATTTATGTGAAGACACGAGTTGATGAAAAATATAGTTTTTGGGTAAATAACATAAGCGCCCAAGGCTAAGTGCAGCATAGATAACTGGATATCAATAAAATATCGTAACAATTATAAGGCCATACTTTTGTGTTTTGACGTTGTTAATTTTCGTAACTAATTCTCACATGGCATACAGCATGCGGACCACAAACTGCGCGAACTCAGCGTACTGACATGTTACCGACCTCTCGTGTACCTAAAGTGAATAACGATTTGTAGATTTTATTTAATCTTTGAATGTATGATGACGTGTTGTTGTTTATATTAAATGTTACATCAGCGTGAATCTTATATATTCTAAATGAAACGCGTGCATACAGTTTATATATAGTCCAATTAGATATATAACTGGATCAAAGTACACGTTACATTTAAAATGTATGTCACAAGAGGTATATGCGTCGGAAGTGCCGCACCGTGTGGGGCTCGTCGCGTGTTGACGTATGTAACGAGTTGACTTTAGATGTAACAAACAGTTTCCTATGAGGCTAGTATTATTAAAGCAATGATCGAAAGTGTATATTTTTGTCTAGATTATTGTAATGAAAGTTGTGAATAAAGATGTACGCCGACAGTGTATTTTTTATTTGCTAATCTGATGAGACCCACTGTGATGGGTGGCTGGTTCAACTACAAGTGTCATTCGATAATAATGATATTGATTCTAAGGTTTACTAGGTAAAAACTATTCGATCATCAAAATTTGTTATATTGCATATCTTATATCACCTTATCATAAAGTCCATGATCATTTAACACTATTTCGAACTAAACTTAAAATAAAACTAACAATGCCGAATCTGTATATAAGATATTTTTTTAAATTTTCGCCTGTCTGTCTGACCATGCGTCGGATTAAAACTACCGAACAAATTTAGATGGCCCATCTACTAAAATACTAGACTATAAGAAAGGAAGAAAGAAACCTTTATTCTGCCGTATAACATAGCAACGCAACAAAACGTATTACAAAATGCATTACAATAAGAATAACAACAAACAAGTGTTGCAGTCGTATTATGCTGTGGGCCATAATCTAGGATACTTATTATCCCCGGAACTGGATCTGTTCCCGCAGGATAGGAAGTTAATTTAATATGGATACTAAACATTTTGACTGCCTGGCTGCAACTATTAAAATAAACTAATATTCGCAGAATTACAAAACCCATTTCAAAAACGTAAGGCGTAGATGTTCATTCATTATTATACAGTATATGAAAATTGATAATATGTATATACTCATGATTTCCTAAATCTCATGATAAAGAGGCCATGAATATTATTTCGCGATTTTAGAAAGAAATATTATCTATGATAAGGCTACGCTACATATTCTGATTTAAAATAATTATAGAGCAATACAATACCTAGTTAAAGTACTAGATATTGTTTAGGTTAGTCTCTGATATATGTAATATATTTAAATGGGAATAATTTTGTCTAGTGACTTGATTACAATGGATATGAACATTGTGAGAACGTCACACGAACTGGTCATGACGTAGCTACGACAATTGATGATTGTACACAGGCACCAACTACTTTATTACAATGGTGTTCATCTAATTATCGAAATTAGAACAAAATCATTAATAAAGTTCTGGCGCGATACCAAATTATTCTAATCTATAAATACTAGAGCTACCAAACGAATAAAAATTAAAATCTGTTGACAAAGAGGAGAAAACGATACTGAACTTTTTCTGTCTGTTTTTGCTGTCTTCTTCTGTCTGCCTACTTCTGTCTGTCTATGCTATTAAATATATTGATTAAATGATATTGTATAGATCTATAGCAATAAATAATATGCATTAATTCAAAGTATGAGTGAAATAGACCACAGCATAAAAGTCTATTAAGTTTTATTTCGCTTAAGAAGTTCACATACACACTAACTTCACCCTCCCTTCTCCTTTTGCCTTTCGGCGTACAACTGGGAGTTCTTGACGGCGGAGTACAAGCTGAATAGCAGATGTAATGCCTGGATCATATCGTTGAGGGAGCCACTGGCCAGCGGTATGTCGAACAGCGCGCACACCAGCGCCACGTACTCCGCGAGGCTGCAGTCAAGCGTAGGAGGCGGAAACCCCACCTCGTTAAGGGTTTCTTCCATGGATTCAGGCCACTCTTCCATTAGGTTGTCTATGTCCGGCATTTTGCTACGTAACAATAATAATCTCAATATAGGACAAGGTTATAGGTTCATACGGTTTGCCTGGTGGTAACCATCAAACCTGCGTATTTGTTTTACTATAAAACTACCACCTGATGGTAAATGGCATTGTATCCTTAGATGGTAATGCGCATAAACTTACAAAAACCCTATTCGCTCTGTTATTGTCCAGTGAAGTAGTTTATTTTATAGCCTTAAAGACATGAACAAGCAGACAGGCAACCGGATGGCCTGCGGATGTCGCCAATATTAGTCCCTAATGCAATGTCGAGATTCCAGGAGTGGTCTTTTAAACTTTTGTTATAAAACAATTTAGCATCGATGGAACACAGAAGAATCCTATGTTCCTAGTAAAACTGAGATTTCAGGGATTAGGAATTCAATGAGGCCAATTGAAATAAAATTTCCTCATCAGATTTTCATTCGCCTAAGCTTATTTTAATATAAATGATAATAAATTTTTAATACCCACACCACTGAAAAATTTAAACAGCGCGTCGATTCATACCTGACTCCTCTGAATAATATTTTGGATTTTATAAAATGTGCTGGTACATTTGATAGACCTGCCTCGTGTATGTGACCGTCGGCGGCGGCTTGGACGCGTGCAGCTCACTGACGTCCTTGATCCACCTCTCGATCGCCTTCGGATTCTTCTCAGCGTTCTCTATCTTCCTCGTCAGCTGTACATCACAATAGACAACTAGCTAGGTGAAGTCAACAATGAAGTTATATCGCTGGATGGTTTATGTTGATCACAAATGAATCACCGGGTTAAACACCTTCGGCCGCGGTCGGGATTTACACTGGTGGTCACTACTGGTAAAGTTTTTGTATAATTGTTATCGCTTATGTTATTGTTATCGTTAGATAACAGTCGTTTGCGATGCTGGAGGCAGCATACGTATGTCTGACGGCTGGATTAATCCGTAACCCTTCTCTGCTGATACGCGCTGCAGTATCGCGTGACTATTGCACTGGAATCCTCTGGTCTAGGAAACTCGTGCTCCGTGCTCTAATGGGTCAAAGCGAAACCAACGAAACATAACTCTTAATATCAAACAATAACATTGCTTGTTTCCTGGAAACAATTTTAATTTTCGGGGTATACGCAAATCAACTGAGTGTATTGTGTGTGTTTATTCTACGTGGTTTTATACTAGTGCGTTCATTTTTGTTTTGATAATCTATTATCTACATGTAACGCTGACTGTACCACAGTGGACTTGCCGCCGGTCGTCTTGGAGATCGCTCGCAGCTGCAGGTGTAGCAGCGCGGAGTCGCTCTGCTCGGCGGACGGTTCGTCCAACACCGTCAGACCTGGAAACGAATCAGTTCCTATGATTGGCACAATACAAAATGAGATCAAATAGTTTTTTAACATATCGAACGATGAACGACGGGCTCATTTACCATAGATGCCGAGTGAGGTACATCAAAACATCGAACCGAAAACCTAATCACATTCCTTTTGTAGCTGCAATGACGTCACAAAAGGCTTTTAGTGACGCGCCCAATGTAAACAGACACGTTGATGAGTTTTGCAAAAATAAGTCTTATTATGTTTTACCCATCTAACTTGAGAATGGTGCGGCGGTTATATACATGGCACAAAGTTCAGATACACTGGGGCACGGTGTCTTTTGTACTCTATGGATGTAATGACTAATTTACCCAAGTTGTCGATATAGTCGAGCGCGGCATCCGCAAGGGGGCGCGCGCGCGGCCCGCACACGGGCGTGCTGACCTTGAGGAAGGCCTCCGTGTCGCCCACCGCCGGCACGTACTCCGGCACGAACGGCTGCAGCTTCAGCTCAATGTCGATCTTCTGAGGGGTGTACCTACATCGAACAATTTGTTGTACCTACCTACCTGCCTACCTGCACGGCAATAATCATGATGTAAACAATTACTAGCAGTTAAAAGATAAAGTACCAACTACATAATAGTTTGTCTGGAAGAGATCGATAATCAAGTAATAAGACCGCCTGTTGAATTTAAAGTCTTGTATCTCAATGTTTCCATACATTGTTTTTAGTGTATTACACGAAATATATCGCCCAGCCGCTGGCCGAGGAGTTAGTAATAAATGCCGTATCAAATTCTTTTGTGCAAGTGAAAAAAACTAAATGCAGAAACACTTAAACACAGTTACTTCATTAGTATTAGTTTCGTAAAACGGTAAATTAACTTATAATTACATATGATTGTAGCCTAAATCGGGTCAAAGGCACAAAAACCTTGACATTGAAGTCAAGTCCCTATGTAAGAGAACGCGAGTCTAGATACTCGTACGGACCTGTTTGTAACGTGAGCCAAGTGGCCGACGTAAATAGTTTTGTACTGTTAACACACCTTTTTACAATACAACTTAAAACATGTTTATTGCCAACATTCAACTTTAACGTTCACATACTCACACCCCCCTGCACAAGGATTCAATGTCTTGCGGGAGCATGGACGTACAGAGATGATATCATGAATGCCATTGATCCGGCCGATTAAGGCCGGGTATCGAACCCGTACCCCTTCGCTCGGCAGACAGGGTCACTACTAATTGGGCTACCGAGGTGGTACAACTTTAGTATTAATGAGGTTGGCTTTCAGCTTAATTAATAGCATATACATTTGAAAGACTAATCAATCAGTACTGGGCAATTCCGTTGTGACATGTAAGATATTAATAATTGTAACATCTTATTTCTTGCCATATTTGACTAACGGTAAATAGTTATAGAATTATCATTAACTATGTGTTTCTCTTTCTTTCCTTTCTAATCCGTGTATCTGTTAACTGCTACATAAATAAAAAAAGATTGAATTATTTCTCACTTCATGATGTACTGGAATATATTCTCCATCTCAGGTGGCACCTTCAAATCCTGGAACTGCTTAGGGTCGTAGGCGCCCTCGGCCGGGATGACCACACCACCAGCTCGCTTGCGTCCGCTGCCCAATAGAGGTTCTGGTCTCTCCAGGCCCACATCTCCGCTGTCCGATTCTATCCAATGAGAATGTTCCTAAGTAATCTTTCTTACACCGCATAAGGGACACTATTCAATTCTATGGCGCCCAAGCCATCTCCGCGCTCATTGGGCACCTTGCCGACCAACGAACGGCGGTATTGGCTCCAGGCCCATATTTTGGAGGTCACTGAGCTCTGTACCGCATAGTTTATTCCCGGAAGTAGTGGTGTATGGTGAATTCTTTACTTTCTTAGATAAGCTCCAAGGCTCATTTTAATATATATTGTGTAATCTTCAAGCTTGTTCACCGCTTCCTTCTTGGCCGCAACGTGACGCGACGGCCCTGATGTTCTGGGCAGTGTTGTCCAATGTGGTAGTAAAATCAATCTGGAATCATGTTTTGTCTACGGGACAGCTACAATATACTACTATAAAAATATATTGAGCTTGTCTGTATGTCTCGAGATAATTCTAAAACGGCTTGATTGATTTATTGATAATCGAGTATATGTAAATAACAGTTCAACCCAAACGAAATTATACATACATATCATGAAAGGCGTTTAAAAAATATGAATTCAAAAAGAAAAACTACAATATAATACTAGTAGCGAAATAAATTTAAATAAAATAATATTATATGCGCTACGTAAAAAAATGTTTGTCGGAATTGATGAATGAATGAAAACGTGACAGCAAAAATAATAATAATACACATTGTTTTTGTTATCAAAATTGTCAAAGTATCAAATAAAGTAGGTACTTAGTAACGCGACTGAAATAATTACGATCAGGTCGCCCGTCGGCTCTTAACAATAAAATAAATTACCAGAATTTGAGGAATCAAAATGCTTGCTCTGCTGCTGACGGCCACCGCCCTCTTTAGCCGCTGCTCTAGAGACCGCCTCTTTAGCTGGCGACTTCGGCTTTCTCTCAGGTGACTGCTAGTTGAAGAACCATTCAAACTTATGAATTACATTACCAACAACGGAAACTGTTTCGATTGCATTGATAAATAATGCGTTAAATAATAATTATACATTCGTTACTAAATAATGTTAAAAAATATAAAGTGTGCTAGGCATTTAATTTATTCAATAATGTAGGTCGTCTCGGTTGAGTGATCATTGATAGATGTTTGTGTATCTTAATAACAGATATAAGTCGAGGACGTAACACACACACACACACACAGCAAGACAAACCTCTTCCTCAGAAATGCCAGCAGTAAATTTATCGGGACTGGAGTCGCTCTCGCTCTCCGAGTCGAAGTCGTGCCGCGCCGTGTGGCGAGCCGGCGGGTTGAACTTCGCCATGGCTGCCCTGACAGCCTCCTCGTCCGAACTGGGTGGACTGTCGATTTCCCTCGCGTTCACCACCGTCACGCTCTCGTCGTACATCACTCGACGGCACTCGTCGGGATCGTTGAATGTTTGACAGTGTTTGTCGTTGGTTGTCATGACAACCGATATGCACCCGTCCGAGCGAAGCGGCGCCTGCATGTGGCTCATTCTTAGGCTTCGATAGGCTTTTTTTAAAGTAATCCTGGTACTGATTGGCACGACACCTGCGCGCGACATGTGATCATGGGGCCATTTAATGATGTACATTTAATGATTTAATGATGTCTCTGTCAAATGTTGGTGTCTCAGAGCCCAATCAAGCCGTTTTTTTTTGTTCGCTTCTGAAAGCCACGGCTTCT
>DWPT01008042.1:0-10439 GCA_018251895.1 Agathymus mariae mariae
GGATATTCGATGAGTTAATATAAAGTGTGTATTGAGTGAATAAACATTAAATTTAACAAACGAGTATAATTTTAACACAGTTGAGTCTATAAGATGGATGGTAGCTATCAATGCAAGTAAAATAATTGTAACATAGTACTATAAGAATTAGATTGGGTGGTACAGAGCTCAGTGACGTCCATCGAGAGAAAGTTTTAAAACCTCATCCGTGGTTAGGCAACTATAAACAGAGTTTTCACTCAAGAATAGGTAGGATCCCTTTAGCCCCAAAAATATTGTGGGAAACCTCATATTTACAAGATATAATTAGACTTACGATATAATTAGAATATTCCTTACGTTGTACGTAATTTTCCACAAGGTGTTATGTCTTGGTTACACGAGAATTCTGAGGGATACTAGAGCACCGCTCGCGATATATTTCCGCTGTCAAGCCACAATGCGTACATTGTTCAGTGGGAGTGAGCGGCGATGGGACCGTAGGGCATATACTTACCTACGAGTACATTGTTCACGTAAGATGTAATTCAACTCGTTGTAAATCTTGTGCCCTATTTTCTCCAAATCTATAAGACGAAGAGTAGAAATTTGGTACACATCTACAGACACCGAAAAAAAAAGAACCTATGCTTGTAATAAATTAATATTAATATCTGAGTTAGCCTCGGTGCGTAAATTAGTAAATGAAAAAAAAAAAATACCAACATACCAACATCAATGTATCAATACAAACAAGTAGATTTTACATTTGAAAAATTGCATATAAAGGATGTGCACAAAAACTTACCACTGTGCCGTCTTAATGTAAAATTTTTAGTTAGAGTATAAATCCTTACAAACAGGAAAACACAGGGTATCAAATATACAGAACCTTATTCCACGCCAGTTCTCTCCTTGTACGTTTACGATGTGTCCAGTCGGTATCTTGAAACCAAATATGAACACATACAGATAATGTTCGAACGTAGGATGGCTCATTTCACTTTCCAATATCCAGCTCGGTCAGTGTTACTACACGGTGTATCTAATTATTGCTGCCGCCAGCGAGCCAAGACTTTAATTAAACCAGACAAGTCGCTATGTAGTTCTTGTGTATACACAATACGTTCGCTTGCAGCGGAAAGATGTCAGTCGTTTACAAAAAAGATAATGAATTCAAGCGAATAGTGTATACTCTCCTCACATCACTATACTATAAAAACTTTGATCCCAACGTACAATATACGAACTCTTTTTGATCTATGATGCAAACAACTGGAATGTGCTGAGATTGGTCATTGAAAGTAAAAAACTCTAACTAGTACAAAAATATTTCAAAAATTGAAGCATGACATGCATGAATAGCTTATTAATATTAAAATCTATCTCAATCGTAGCGGTTAAATTTCTAGAAAGAGCCGTCTGTGTACCGTGCATTGGAGACACTAGGGAGTTCCTTCGAGATCCCAGAACAACTATGTAGTTAGCTAGAGTAAAGGCGTTTTGTGTCTTAGGCCAAGACCCCGCGTCGGCGCTTTCACACGAGATCCTGGAGTCTTCCCTTATCCATCGAATCGTAGATTTCCCCCCGATCCATAAAAAAATATTTTTTTATTTTCATAAAAACAACACAACCTCTAAATGATAATATAGATAGCTATATTGATGATTTCTTTTATTATTCATCATAAAATATAACATTTTTGCCGTAACGCATTACGTTTTCAAATGTTCGAAATATAACAAAGTCAGCTGGAAAAAATAAGATTTTAAATACACGGGCTCCGTCGATCTTATTCCCTTTTAAGTGCAAAATAATTAACAATGTTCCAAGAAACGGCCTTGTTTGTTTAGTTTAGAACTTACGACGACAAATTAATTTTATCTCAGAATTGGAATTCTACGACTACGAATTTTCTCACCAGTATTGACCGACATAGAAAATAAACTACAAACGTAAGATAGGAGTTTGTAAGGGCTTTAGGGTTGCCAATTCTTTTGAAAATAAAGAAGCTTTCTTATAAATCAATTTATTTCGGTGTTGGTCAATTAAATTCGAATACGTAGCCCAAAACTTCCACGAAATCAGAAAATATTGTAATGAAGAATTTCCTATATTGTTCGCTCTTCAGTTTGATAAGCCTTTTTGAATCGGTAACAGAGGCTAATATTTGAAACTGGTTATTAAATTGACAACTTATGAATCAAAAGTGTTTAGCAGTAATGGTCAGAAAAACGTAATAAATTATACTTTTACAGCGGCTGACAACCTTAGATAGTAGAAAGTTGGTGTCTCCCACCATAATCCGGTCATGCTCCCAAAATTGCTTTAGTATTCTTGGCGATAGGGAGAAATGTTTAAATGACTTACATATCTAAAATTTTTCGAGTTTTTAATTTATTTATCACCAACTACATTCCAAATCCTTTTAGCTTCAACGTGAAGTAAAAGTTGATTTTTATATTTGTTTAATACGAGTAAATCAAATCGTCTAACGTGGAAGTTTAAACAAACTGAGCGAACTCAACGTAAATAGATCAGTCAGTCATTAGGAATCAGGATTATTTATAAAGATTGAGGAGACATAAGAGATTGTAGATATTGTATGAATCCGCATCCCATATACGTACTCGTAAATAATATGGATTTTTCCTCAATAACATAAATGGTATATTTTCTGAACTCTATCATAGTTTGTTATTTTCCATAAAGGCTTCTTAACGCATAAATTATGGTAATAAAACCCGAACGCACATTTCGATTTGAGACCCAAGGAATGATTTTAAAAGACGATCATATGTAATTTTGTACTAGATTTGACTGACACGTCCTTAATGATTAAATTAATTCAAAATATATATATATATATACAATGCTATCAAATGCGGATTATAGCAAAGCAACTTCAGTTAGCTTAATCGTGTCATTTGCACAAAGAAATATGCTCCTATGCGATTGTACAGGCGGCCGCTTTCCGGTTCTGAAGTTAAATTTACGATTCCGCAATCAAGTGCTATATTACGGATTGTATAATAATAACGGTATATATAAGAATCTTATAATATTATAAATATGAAAATTGCATCGAATGAGTGCCGGACCCTTGTTGTACTACCTAGTGAAGTAAAAATTTAACATCTGGATTGATGCTTAACTATTTTTAAAATGATTCCACAAACTACTGCTGTTTGTCTATGGCCAAATAAACGATTGAGAACCGTTGAACTAACTACTTAACTGTTTATTTAGCTAGCAGACTTAACACGCAACAAATTTTTATTTTTCTTTCTTGCTAAATATGATATTGATATGGATCTCTTGGTGTTACTCTTATTCTTTTATATTACAAATAGCCGACAAACGAGCAGACGAGCCACCTGATGGTAAGTGGTCACCGTCGCCCATGCACATCAGCAAGACCAAAGGTATCACTGATGCGTTGTAGGCCAGAAAATGAGAAGAAGGTACGAAAGAAAGAAAGTATTCGATCTATAAGTGTGTGCGCTTATTCAAATACATTTTTGTTATGTTGTCATGGAAACAACAATTATAAATGTAGTTCGGTTGAACTTTTTTGGAACAAAATTACTGTAATATTAATATAAATGTATCGATTGGTACAGTAGTACTTCCACCGTAGATATCCTGCCTACAAATAAAAATGAAAGAAGCATGTCCGCTTCATTACAATTTTCAAAATTTTACATTTTTGGATCAATCACCATTATGTTATATGTAATTTAGATGTAGATTTATGGCAAAATGGTAAAAAGTTTTTTGAAATGTTGCTAATATTCTATTTATTCTATTCTTAATTATTACGTGAAAAATAATTGTAATCGTTCATATGTAACCCTAATCGAATAAACTATATATTATCATGATAGACTGGTTAACGACCGCAAATTATATCTTCACATCATCTCACGAAATTAAACAACAAAAGGTTCTCCTTTGACATACTCGTAGCCAATCGGAAAATTTCCACTGCAGCCTAAACAGCCTTGGTTTCACAATGTGGAAGTTAAATTGAACGTGTGCGGACTTTGCCATGTGCTACCTTGACATGTGTTTGATATGTTTGACAGAATTGAAAGATTGATTAATATGTCTATATACAAAACACACTAATATTCAGTAGGATATAATTTTGGAATTGTAACTTTTCTTACGCACAGAAACCTTCCACCCCTAAAGACCTTGTTTAAGTTCCTTATGATATTTATTATGTTGGCTCAAGTCCGTTCTTAAATACTGTTTGTTATGTTATAAGCACACAAACGAGAAGACACATTCACACGGTAGACGGTCACCGTCGCATATTGACTGGAAGGAAGCGATAGACCCGCTTCTTAAAGGTTTCCATATTATATCGTAGCGACGTGGAAATACTGTTAATCTTCCAAAGTATTATAATATTGCATCAACTAATCGTAGACGCTTACTTTTCTTCTCTTGTCGTCTTACAAACAATTCGCCCTTAAATACGTAAAGTCACGATTCTCTCGTGCGTATTAAAATGTCCAAAGACAGAAATCGCAGCAAGCCGGCAGCCATGACGTGGCACTGATAAAATATACTAGTAGAAAGATCAAAAGTGATTTAATTTTTTTTTTATTAATCATCTAGGCCAGAGCAATTATGAACAACTTAATGTTAACGAGGAAGAATGGAAACTTTCATCTGGTATAGTTTCGCATTCAAATTTTCTCATTTATTACGTTCTAGCCACAAAAATTTTGTATAGCTTTATATTTATGACTTTCGTATTTGTACTAAGTTTTTATACTCATCTTATGATTTATTAAAAAAAAAACATTTGTCTCGTTATCGTCCACAATCTCGCTCTAAGCCTTCTCCAATGATAAGGAGAGTTAAATGTGCTGCAGTACGCGATAGCGGACTCACGCCAAGAGAATGTGAGGGATGAGTGTAAGGAATGAAAAGAAAATGTTTTCAACATATGCAATTTCTTTAGTATTATTATAGAGACTGTTTAAAACAAATTGTTTAACGATTTTGACGTAGTTTAAAATAACCCATATTTACATCAGGAAGAATCTGGAACTTGTATGGCTATGTGAAATAACACATAAAAGAGAGTTTATCCTCGGAAAGTGCAATTTTTTTGCAGGCATGTTTTTTCATCGGCACTCAATCGTAGCAGTTTTAATTCACCATCATCGTCGTAAGCATTTTTATATACGCATCACTTACATGCTGTTGTAAAAGAAAGGATACAACATCTTTGAAGGTTGTATTTTAAGTCCATGAATGTAAAACACCCTATATTGTATTTAAACACAAGCTCATTTCGTACTCAGCGTTAAGTATTTCTTGAATTCTTTTCACCATTATGTCAAGAATTCATTACGATTTTTTAAGATTTATTACGTTTTATATTAAAAACGAGTCCGTATTTTCGAGCGTGACTTGTTTTCAGATACACAAGAAAAAGTAGCTATTACAAATTTTCTCTTGCTGAAGCGCTAACCAATTTTTGTAGAAAAAAAGGTTTCGGGTTTGCAGTGCCAGATGTTTTTATATTAAAATCTCAAATAATACCAAAATATTGTTGACAGGCAATATTGTAGAAAATTGGTAATATTAATTTTTACTCGCACACGAAAACAATTTTTTGTAACCTTTGCTTAGACGTAAAAGAAATCATGTTTTTCGTTTCAACTTTCGTTAATTGGTACATATCTCAAGTATCAAATTAATAGAGTTAAGCATTCGATTTCGCATGAAAATTGTAATCTTTAAAATAATTACTTGTCAGTAAATTTTTACTTTTTACTTTAATTCATCCATCTTTGAGCCCAAGCCAACCTACTCTGCTCACGGTGCATCTGCTAGACAACGGACCAGGCTGTGGCGAACGATTCCTGGAGTTGGCCGTAGCTGGCCTTTTTAATACACTGATTTATTACAAGTAAAATGTTTTACGTATTTTGGTATCAGTGTTGAGGACCCAGTAATAAACCGTATCCTGTTTCCATCTGGGCCGGCGATCGTCTTTGATCCCTGCAGTATTATGAACTTACTTGGCCATTACTTTAGAGACGATGAAAGTACAAGTGCAAAACACAGGATCGAGGCTGAAATCAATAAATAATAGGCATTTACTTTCATGGATAACAGAATTCTTAGTTAATTTGTACAGTTACAAATTAAATACTGCTATTGACGCTATAAATAAATTATTAATTTAATTAATCTTAATGTACCCCACACCGCTTTGTTATGCCATATACAATCCACTTGTTATATCACAGAAAAATTCACAACGTACAACGACCCTGCCGGTCGTTATTGTACACGGCAGTTTCCGCTTACTATTATTTTTTGTTAATATTCATGTGCTTCACGTACCAAGTTATTGATACCGATTGGTGCTATTGCTAGAATAATTGTAACTGTACTAGTATATACTATTCGCTATAGTTCACAATGTAATTTCTAAAAAAATTGTAACAATAAGCATTTTGTAATCCAGGATTACATGTTGATATTTATTTTTTTATAGCATTATCGCAATTCAGCTTCATGCGTTTCGTAAAGGTAATCTCTCCTGAGCCGGAAGTCTTGTTATTTAAAATAAGAAAAAAAAAATAAAAAAAAACTATAATGTTCGGATATAATGCCTAGTTATATAGTTGTAACTATTTGTTTATTAATAATTGTAATTTAGGGCAATTTAATTTTTTCATAATAACATTCCGATTGCTAGAGTTTACCACTTGTTGTCAGGATGGACGATTGTTAGGGTTCTAAAATTTGCTCCCAGAATTCACCTGTCTTAGGAATGAAATGCGAGGGCATTTGGTCCCAGACAGGCAAGCGATTAAGACGTTGAGTAAAGATTATTGTATTAGAGCGTACCAAGTGTTGTTGTCATGATAAAATGTCAAAATAATCAAAGTATAAAATGACTGTACGTTTATGCTGATATTATTATTCAAATACACTCTTGACACAACTTCTGATAGCTGCCATCTACTAGAATATTTTTATTTCAAAATGATATCATTTAACTGGGGTCTCAAGTATGATTTTATTATGTATTATAACGAGTATATAATCGTATAGTTTCGTATAGTCGTGTACATGTTTGTGTTATAACGTGAAACGTAAAACCAAACGGACATGTCATTGTGTTTTTCTAGTTGTTAGACGCTAAACTTGGAATTACATGTGTTATCTGTTTTAAGTTATTTAATATGGCTAAACTTACTGTTACGAAACTCGTCGTACGTATCCTAAATTCTGGGTTCAGAAATTTTGCACTGACATTGTGAGATATACTCGAAGTAAAATTTTACATTCAGTTAAGCGAAAAGTTTTCCCGCGAGGGATCTGAAAATGTCAACGGAAATGATACTGTGGGCAATTAAGTAAGGAACGGCCTTTCATTGCCCGTCGGTAGGACGAAAACTGACACAAAATCGATCCTCAAAAGTTGTACGTTTAAAAGTGAGGTTTTAACCTAAAGCAAGTTCGATTTTTTTTTTGATAGAACGCAATTTTAGTCTAGAAAATATAGCAGGATATACAGTAAATTCAAATGCGACATTTGAATAATCTGATGGAAATACTTATCATGTCTTTGTCTTGTCGTAAAAACACTAAAATATCCTCTAAATTTTCCATAAGACCATTCCTCCTTCATGTTAACTCTGAAAGTGTGATCCAAAATTTACAAGAAAACCTACACGAAAATCCGCAGGAAAGGAAAATATACTTGGTTATATTTACAGTATGGGACACTATGCTACGTGGGTCTGATTCGGCCTTACCGATTTTATTTGCCAAGTATACTAGAATATAATTCCCAAGTAAGCAAAAGAAAGGAAGAATAATGTTTATATTGCATATAAATATTCAAATACATGAGACATTATTTCCACGTTTCAATGAACAATAAACAAAAAAATCAATCGACTGTTCTGTAATGTTCTCATTTTTTAAACGAAATAAACGAGGTGCATAAAAATGTCACTGTGCAATATTCTCCTCTCAAAGGTTTATGAAACTATGTGCTTACGAGGGGAATATTTTACGCTTCATAGTAATAATAGATGAAAGCTATGTCCGTGTAGGGAATAGCACTACGATGGACACTTGGGGTGGGATTGCGGTGATGTTCACTTAAATATTTATGGAGAACTAAATTGAAATTTATTTGTTTTTCGTCTAAGTTAGTTGTTAGAAATTCCATAATAATACTATATGATAATACTTTATTATAATTTAGTATTATAAACACACACACACACACACACACAGACACAAACTACTAGTACTAGTCTCTAAAGTCCCCAGACGAGTCGTTTGGCGGCTGACTCAAGCAGGAGGGTGGTAGCTAGCCAGGCAGGCTTCACGGAAAGATAATAATACCCATAATAATATTTATTACCTTATAATAATAATCATAATATAATCTTTTTACAAAGCCCTACCACCAAGCAGGCTGGTTTCTGTCGCCTCTTACGATACCCTGTTCTGCCAGCGCGGGATTGGGGGAAGTACCCAATACGGTCAAATATTAATCTAAATAACTGTTATATATTTTAGTGTTATACCAACTATCAATCAATAGTCAACATTTTTATACTTTAATATGGCACAAACAAAGCTTCTTTATGGAAATAATTGAAATATAAAAAAGTACCCTCGGTCCACCTCTCCCATACTATGCGGCTGAGTCGGACCACCCAGTAAGGAGAGATGGTCCTAAAAATAATCATTAACACTTCTTTTACAAAAAAAAAATCGTTCAAAACGAAAATAACAAGTAAGAGAAACAAGTGAAAGGAAAATCTTCAATTTGTCATCGTATCTCCGCATCGGTCACACATATTGAGATATTTGTTGCAGCCTTCATGGGACCAGCGTTTAGAAATGGTGCACTACAACCATTCATCTTTACTGAGGCTATTCTCATAGTTTTCACCACAGACTGCACATTCGTCGTCATCCCCATCTGTAATTTCATGACTATAACATCTAACATCATCTATAACATGAAGAGCTATAACATCTTGTTCAATAACTTCATCAGAACTGACTTAAATTTTTTTTTTTTTTTTTTTCTGTCTTTTTGTTTTCTTTGCAGGAATTTTTATTTTTGTTCTCTTCTTTTCCTGTGTTACTCTTAAGGTCCGTTTAGTTTCAGTATAATTATTTTTTATGTAATGAATTGATTGCATTCGTCATAATAAAATAATTTCAAAATTTTTACTATTGGTCCATGTCACCCATGCATAACATGGTACATCTCTCCTTAATTGCTTTGAGAGACTGATCACTTTCTCATATTAAAAGTATGATAAATAAAAAATAAAAATCATGGTTATTTTATAACTTCGAGAACAGATTAACACATAAACATCAACTCTTATTTTACAAACACAATATCTTATACGTACCTTTGTTTTTAAAATACCAATACAAAAAAGCACGCTTCCAAAACCTTTTAATTCAGTTTTAATTAATTTTATAAACAAAAATCTGACAGTGTCGCTTCCCACGTGAAGCAAACAGGTTTATAAGTAAGCGTAAGTGTTGCGCCAATATAAATAAATTTAATAGGTTGGTAGAAATTACGATGGTCCATCGTATCTACTGCTCAATCTCTCCTGGTTTAAACCTAGATAGAATAAAAAAATCATGACAGTGTTGTAACCGGAAATTATTAATAATATTATGTTTTTATTTACATAAAATAAGTTAATAGTTGACAACAATCCCACTTGATGCTAATGGTGACGAAGTCTAAGACGTTGAACGCATCAACTTATAAAATCCTATTCACTCTTTTTTTTTGTATAAACCTAACTATTTCATTTATACATATAATTGTTCGACTTACAAAAACATCGATTTATAAACACTTACTGGACTGCAATTAGTGCTACTATATATTAGAGCTACTAAGATAATGATCATAACTTATATATAATTGCTACAAACATCGAATACAGAAGCCAGTATTTAAGTAAAAACCAGCTAGTCATTCCTGTGATAGTAACGATAGTAATATACTGATTATATTGGTGTTGGTAAGCTCAAAAACAATTAACAGGATATTAGTACGGACACGCTTCATTGGCGATTTGCATATAATTTTCATTTTACCAGTCATTTGAATAATTGTTTAATTCCATTTACGTTGATTCGTTTCATTAATGTACTTAATAATTCATTGGTGAATTTGATAATTTATCTGTTGAATCAATAATTTTTGTTAGATGAGCCTGTTTTTACATAAAAAATATACAATTAGTACGAGAATGAGATGAGTAACATGAAATGTAACGAAATGCTCTGTATTCATAAATTTATTGGTAAAAAACTTATATTTATCAATTATTGTGTTACTGCTTTAGTTATCAAATGGTATATTGAGTACTTGCGGAACTGCAGTAAGAGTCACACCAACAGGTCTCGATGTATT
>DWPT01008043.1:0-10438 GCA_018251895.1 Agathymus mariae mariae
ACTCCTCTGTAAGACTGGAAGCTGCGACCGCGGCGCGACGTCATCCAGGAACCCTTGATTGATCCGAGAGGAGTGACCGCCACTGGATCCCCGGAGGACTTGCTCGGATCTGACCAAAAGATTAACTGTTTATTTTTTAGTTCGTTATGTTGTGTTAAATTAGTTAGAAGGTTGATATGAAATAAATAACTAGTTCAAAAATATAGTCACATCTCCAAACTGTGAATTGAAATTGTATTGCTACAACTATACATAAATATTACATGACCAACACATCAATCAGCAATAATCAGAGAATTTTCTATCATACAAATTAGTGTGACCGTGCGTCCGTGTGTGGGTGTGTGAGTGCATGCTTTAAAGTTCGCGTGCGTGCGTGTATCTTAACAATTAAAACAGTTGGTAGTGCTTCACCGTGCAAGCAACTGATAAGTAATTCGATTTAGATGCGACACCCCGTCCACTGCTGGGGCCAAGTCTATTCCCTCAACGCGCGAGGGTGTGGCTATAGTCCACTGCGGTGTCCAAGTGTAGAAAGTGTGTATCGGCAGACTTAACGCACCTTTAAGAATATTATTGGACTCTCAGTTTACCTTCACCAAAGACGACAATTTATCTAAAACTATTGAAGGTTACATTTAAAATGTTGCCACTGGAAGAATCGTTGAATTATACCCCACCAATTTCCTTTACACCGGTAAACACATTTGAGCCCGATCACTCGGTGTAACATATCACTTCTGTAATTGTTTCTAGGTGTGTATACGTATAAGTGCTTTTTACTTACTACGTACTGCGTGAGTTACCCATTGGAACTTTTAAACGACGCAAAGCACAGCATATAGGTAAAGGACACTATGGTGTAGATGCATATATTAATGACAAGGACGCCTAGAAATAATAATGTCCAAATCTGCTCCGCGCAGGTTTACACTTACTTTGAAATGACGAGTACATTGTGCTAAAAATGTGCTGAGGCAAAGTAGGCGGAGTACAAGCAAAAAATGACGTGCATAAGTGTATTTACAGAATACGTATATGATTAAATGGTTTTAAATTTGAAATTCATTATAATAAAATATTACAGATTAATTAAACCATAAAATAATGTAGTCACTTGTACCCAAAGATTGAATCCATTTTCCATGGAAGTTACGAAATTTACTATTTTAAATTTATACATGTAACGACGAAGCTTAGGATTCGTCTGATTATAATTGTCATATTTCTTTTTCGGTATACAATTGTTAGTAATACCTTGTTGCTGGTGACGTCCATGGTGCGCCAAAGCGAGTTGCGCGACGGTCACAAACAGCCAGAACACAGTGCACGCGTGCATTTCGGAACTCGTTCAGATCCTCACTGAGCGATGACTAGGTGCTCACAAATCTTTACATACGTATTTATATTGTATTGTATCGGTCGTATTGTAGCCTGCGTGGACGGCGCGGTTTGCATCGTCATTCGTTGTTGTGCGCACTGCAAAGGATTGGAACAGCAAGCCCGCGCCAGTGTCCCCGGCTATAATGGTTCAACAGTAGCGTCAATAGACTTTTATAAGTAAGTGTGTTGAACATCATAGGCATAGTTGTTTTAGAATATGCGCTGCTGAGTTATTTCGCCGTTTCTTTTTCTCTATTTTATAGCATTATTTTGAAACGGTAGTAGAAACAAAAAAGTACATAAGTGTATTTAAAAAACATCTAAATGTGATTATGAATTAAAAAACATTATAATGCCGGCTTCTCACAGTGTTACACCATAATCCACGTATCGTTCACACATTATCTACAATTATTATATTAAGTAAAAATATATTAAATACAATAAATATTCAATAATAATAATAATAATAATAATAATAATTACAGTACAATCCATAACTTTCGGTATATGCAATATGACGGGTATATCTAATAATTAAATCTTAAAATACATTTGAAATTAAAAATTATCTATAATAATAATTTCAGTAGCAGAATTATAAATAATTTATAATGTAATCAATTGAGTTCGATATTATAAATACTGGCGTCCGCCATTTTGTACGCCATTCACGAAGCAGCCGGCGGGCCGAAAACATTGCTGCAAGTCGGTGCAACAACAGTTCAACCACATTGATTTTCATTGTAATGCGCATAATTGAAAAATATTTTATTTTCAGGGAATTTTCATAACTAGGTTTCTAATTCTTAGTAACGAACTATTTAATCAATTGTAATTAGCTCAAAATTTCAAAAGAAAATTTTATTACTCTTTTTAGAACAAAACGTGCAAGGAAATTTTTCACGCCAAACGATCTCGTACTGCTTCCATTTCATCTAGACAGAAGAACCAAAATATTAACAGAGACGCAGAAACACGAATAGATAGACGGACGTTCGTCTTCTTATAAATATTTAATTTTTCATGGGATATAGAATCATAAAAACACATTCGGTGAAAAACATTTATTCTCAAAGAAACAATTATGCTCAAAGAAATATTCCACGGTGACCGACTAGACCACGGCGGCAGTGCTCAAGGTGTGGTACACCAACGGGTACAGCTGGTCCCAAAGCTGGAAGCGTTCCTCTGACTGCTTTTGGCGAACGGTGAAGTTACTGGAGATGCGGAGGTATTTACGGTGATGAGGATCCATGCGGGGCCACGAGAGTCCGGTCAACTCTGGCGTGTCCGGCCGTGGGTTAGGGTCCCTAGGAGTAATATCAACGTTATTTTTCCAGGTAACTTGATAGTGAACTCAGCCAAGATCGTGGTATTATTAGACAGAATGGAAGATCTTATCAGGACATTGGAACTAAAGACGGTAAAATATTTTGCAGTTAATTTTTATGGTACTAACTGACTGGGACAATGGTGAATTTATACGCCTGGGATTCAGCTTCATGGTTGGCTGGTTTCTACCCTCAAGCAATCTTTAACAGAGCTTCTACCAGACCAGTTTACTGATTGCGGTCTTTCACCATTTGAAATTAATTAAAATTTATGTAATAGTATCACTACCAGTTTTTTTAGTACAGATAAGTACAATATATTATACAATTATACAGATAGTACAAAAAGAAATGGGATCAAGGGCTCTGGACAACGCTAGCGATAACGAAATGAAAAATCATTAAATGTTTAAAGTAGCGCAAGATATCCGCTAAGTAGTCTCACTAATAATAAGTTTTTAAGGACTAGCCAAAAACCAGACGGGCACCTTGTTCTTAAGCAGTGACCGTCGTCCACGGACAAGGGCAGCCCGAGAGGACCCGCCTCGCCAATGCGTATTCTGCCTTAAAGGAGAGCTCCTTTTAGGGCTCTCATAAATAACCCCATGTCATCGCTACGACCGCTGAGCGAATTGCTTTCCGAAAAAACCTTCAGAAAATGCTCGCTCTAGTTGCACAGGCAACTGGCGTTGTTTATTGGCTGTAAATTAAAACTTGAAAAGTTAACTTCGACACGAAATCGGGATTTGAACTAGTGATTATCGCATATAATAACGTTACAAAAAGTCTTCCTCACCCAAACCGCGCAAAGTTATATAAGATGGCAGTCATTTTGTCGAGCATTACGGCGTCAACTCCAGCGAGCGGCACGTCGGGGAACAGCCGGCGGATGCAGAACAGGTAGATGAGGTCGTCGTGATGAGCCACCGCTGTGGGGCACGCAATAGGTTCAAGTTTTGATGGTCAACAATGATATTGAATTAGAACTACATTGTTTATACATCATGATGATATGATAGATGATAATGATCATCGTACGAATAAATATTTAAATATGAGTTGAAGCGAGAGATTAACTGCGTATGTACCATAATATATGAATAGAAACCATAGTCCTTATGGTGAGCTACCGCTGCGGGACACGAAGCGGTTTGTGAGAAAAACATACGAGTTATGTTTAAAACAGTTGTAAGAACAGAAAATACATGAACCGATTTAACTTTTAATTAACTTAATTAGTATTCGCCTAGTGTTCGAAATTAGACCATGTTCAATTTTTATTAATTATTAGTATTAATAACACTAAAGCTGACACTAAAAATAAAGAGCAGACAGATTTGTGAATTTGTGTATAATTGCGGATAGTTCGAAAATATTCACCTATTTGATATGTTTTTTTTACTATATTAAATTAAATTCCGGATGGATATAAGCTATAATATCAAGTTAATAATTATAATGAATTTGTTAACCCGAACGAAGTTCGCCGAAAGCGTATTAATAAATAGGTAAAGTATCGAAAGCCGAGTGCAAGTCGCCGGCGGCGCTCACCGACTGGCCTGCTGGTGCGCGGGTCCTCGTAGAAGCTGTGGGTGCCGATGTAGCTGAACTGGTAGTAGTACACCGGGGATGGCGACGCGCGGCACATCACGTTGGCCAGTCTGCTCGAACAATGGGAAATTACAGTTTTTTATTGTATTCATAATTATGTCTTAGATGCTTCTGCAGCCCAGTTGGGAGTGAATTTGTCTACGTGCAAAGATGCCCGGCTTTGATTTTCGCTTGTGGGCGCTATGACATATATTTTATATATTTATATATATATATATATATGCTTATTTTTGTATGTATTTATAATTTCTTTCTTAAAACCGGCATCAACTATTGAACACTTGTACTGTAACACTGAACTGTCACAAAAATAGAAGCAATAAATATAAATAAATAAAATGTGTATGAGCAACGTTAAACAAAATTTTAAATACACAAGCATGAAATTTTGGTTAAAATACAGACGACAAATGGAAATATGAAAAAGTCTTAATAGAATTGATGTAATGATTCTTGAAGATTATCAATCTACCTGTGAACACCGAATCCAATAACAGAGTCACCGTACATCCTCCCCAGGGAGAAGGCGGTGGCGCTGTCGTTAACCAGCGGTCTCCCCTTCAGATAGGCCTCCCGCAGCCGATGGGCGGCGGTGTGAGAGTCCTCCGGTAGCATGAAGGGGATCGGGGCCACGCCGTACCAGTCTTCGTTCAGCTGGTTCGTCAATGTCGCGTTCCCCAGGATCGCTATTTCAGTACAGGATTCTCTTTAACGTTTATATATTTTTTGTTTCATTGTTAGATGAAAGACCAAATCATCACTATCATTGCAACCCACATCGTCCCAGAAATGGACTCGGTTCCCCTTTCATAGCGAAAAAAACATTAAGGAGAACTATCAGAAATACAGGGTTCCCCTCAATGTTTCCCTTCACTGAAGCAAGAGATCGTTAATTTGTTATATGAACATATATTGAAAAATTAGTGGTGCGTGTAGGATTTGAACTCGAGTCTCCTAAACACAAAAACCGACTTTCAAAATTAGCCCTGCACCAACCTCCCTAGTTCACAGCGTACTAGCTGAACAATGAACAATAACATACGCCCCTCATTGGATCATAAAACTCTGTATATTTCCCACATACCAACTCTTTTTATCCAGTAAATTTGCAAAAATCTGACGTGACAAACGGATAGACAAACACGCGAATGATTCTATAAGGTTTCGGTTTACACAGAACGTTAGAAATTTTTGCTGATTCTACTCACTAAAAGCTTTCCAGAAGAACTTATCTCGGGTTTGGCTGATGATGTATGGTACAGAGTACAGTTGTCCCAGACGGATGGCTTCCAGAGGGTGGTGCGGCAGGAACACCTCCCGACCGTACGACTGCTCGACCACCGGCTTCCAGATGAACACTGGGTCGTAAGCGAACTCCTATTAATTATTTTAACAGGTAATGAGATTTATGTATCCCCCGTGTCTCGGGAAGAATATTTTTCTTTTTACTGACATAGTCACACCTCCGAACCAAGATTCCTCGTGTTTCGAATGGCATTAACATACACAAATGAAATATATCACAAACACTTATGACCTAAGAACATAAATTTATCTGTCACATATGTCTACCCTTGTCGGAAATTATCACTACTGAAGGGGTTACGGGGTCGTCTTTCATCAGTACGCCGAAACAGTGACAGTGCCATAGATCTTGGTTAATGAATTTACCCACGACCCCTCATTGCTGCTACTTCTTATATTTTATTCGCATCAAATCTTTTTGCTGATTTTTACTTGTTACGTAAACTCAAATACTTGCTAGCAGTGTTGTAAATAATAAAAAAGTTAGAATTCTGCTCGTGGTGTCCAAGGCTGAACAACGGTCGAAGTTAAGGTTCCCCCATTTAGAAGTAGCTGGACTATCTACTAAGGAGCTTAATCGAGAATTGTAGACGGTACTCTCAGATGAACGGCAGTTCACGCTTGACTATTAAGCACTTTCCTTTTAAAATCCACGGTGGCTTGCTTTAGAATGTTTTAGTTGTGATGTCGGTGCGACACTTAACCAAGAGTGTCCAACTTAAATTTTCTATATAGCGTTGCGTATACTTACAGCAAAACCATCTAGTGAATCTCCTATCTTCTTCCAGGGAATAGTCTTCAAGCAATCTATTATAACCTGCGAGCTGTTGGTGGGACAGCCTACCAGGCGCGCCTGTTTCTCTGCTAGATGGCGCTGGTGGTGTGGGATCTCCAATTGAGAGTATGGAGACCCACTCATTGAAACCGCTCGGTGGAATAGACCTTTCAATAGTTATACAAATCATATACAACCGAATTATATAAAATCTAAACCAGATAGAGTACTTTTTATATAAAACCTTTTTCTGACCCTTAGACATGGGCGAGACCATATGCAAAGCTATGCTGTAGGAGCCGGCACTATACCCGGCCAGAGTCACGCAGCGAGGATCACCTCCGAAGGCCGCGATGTTGTCTCTCACCCAGCGCAGCGCTGCCACCTGGTCCTTGAAGCCGTTGTTGCCGGGGGCTAACTTATCGCCCGTGCTGAGGAAACCTAACCATAACAATAAGTTGGAGTCCATAAAATAATTTTTATTTTCGTTATCCAAAATCAATATCATATAATGGTTAAATACCATTGAGTGGTGATCTTGAATTGATAAAATAGATTTTTGCGTTACAATTATACAAAACAAAAACAAATTGACAGATTGAAGGTTGTTGTGTTAAATCGTAAAAAGTAACACGAGCATTAAGATATCTAAGCGTTTAGTCTTCTAATTCAATTTGAGAGTACTTGTGATATTCCCACAGTCATCCATATTTTTATGGTCGTAATAATTGCTTTTTGTATCATCAAAATTTTTCGGCTTCGTCGCGCGGGTACACTTCCTTTTCAATGAAAAACAAGCAACATAATTCAAACCCTTAATTCAGACGTACTTTCATTAATAACAGAATATATGTTATGTGCTCACCGAGAGAGCCAAGGCGATAGTTGATAGCAACGAGTACGAGATCCCGGTCCATTAGATAATGTGGCCCTACGACATCGCTGCGGCCCGACTCCGAGTAGAAGCCGCCTTGGTGGATGAACACCACAACCGGCAGAAGCTTCGTGCTGCAAATGCCACCAGTTACATTATGTTTTTTGTTTTCTGCACGCTTCATTAAGAAGGCCGTATACTGATTATGGACACAGGATTTCAAGAAATAATAAGTTTCATAAAATCTTGAGTCAAAAGTAACCACACTGCTTTTAGTAAGTTCCTGAATTACTTTCAATTGAATTCCGACGGTAGTTGTGCACGACGATAAAATTCTTTACATGTCAAGCTCTCTGGATATCCTCGGCTGGAAATTTCCACTTACCAAAAGAGATCCGTCTACTCGTTTAATGAGTTAAAAAACTCAGAATTGAAAGTCAAAAGTAAAGTTATAAGAAGAAATTTTAAATTCCAGTCTCCGCAGGTACCCCCGCCGCGCCGCTCCATTTGTACCTTGTGTGCTATTCTGGACTAGACAACTCACAACTAGGGACACTTAGTAGCTGAATCGGCCATTTTATCAATACCGAGTCCTGTAATAATACTTCATTGGTATAACTAGTTCCAGTTCTCATGGTTACCTGTTCCCCTGAGGAGTATATACGTTGAGTCGCAAACAATCTTCGTCTACATAGTCTCCAGGCGACGCGGGCTGTGAGCACATTGGCCCGTCCACGCTGGCGTCCACTATCTGCCCGAACTTTTTGATGGGAATCGGAGGCTAAAGGATTAAAGGTATCATCGATCAGTGCGATCAAATACAAAATATGGTGCCATCTCGTATAACAGGTGCTGTTATATGTGTTTAAGCACTGAAAGAAATTGTCTAAATATTATTAAACACAGCATCAAAATATACTGGTATAACTTCCTTTCATAGGACCGACACGCCGTGTCATGTGTATATCAGTGATTGCTTTATACTATTACTGTTATTTCATAACATTCAGTTCGTAATAGTTCGTAACGCGGAACGTGAACTTTGAACAATATTAGCCAACCTGCGAGCGACGGTGATCACTTTCCATCACTGGTTTTCTCGACTGTCGACTAATTACGTAAAAAATCTTGCAATTTTTTTACATCGTATATTGTCATCATCACATCAGAATAGCGGATTATTTGAAAACGCTTGAAGGTGATTTTCGCGTAACAACATGAGATAAAAAAATACCTTCAGATAAGTTTACCAATATCAGATATCAAAATATTATCAATATTTATTATTTGTATTAAGCAAATACATAAAAATTACACATTTTACACAAACCTGAAACCGAAGTTCTCCCACAGGTGGTTCCGCATACCTTATGCCCCGGTAGGATTCGAACCTACGACCTTGGCGTGAAGTCATCCACGATCCCTTGATGTAACCCAACGTAGTCATCGCCAAAGGTCCATCTGTAGCAAAAAATCTGGCTTAGAATATTGCAATGAGAACTAATTCACACGCCCTGGATAATGCAGACGCTAAACAACGCCACGTTTCAAATTGTTCATATTCTTAAAATTATGCACATTTTACAAATTAAGTATCATTTGCTTCTACCGTGACATTATAAGTCCCACGGTGAGGAGTGACCACTGTAACCAGTAACACCATGGAGTCTCCGATGCATTGCCGACCAAGAAAAAACAGATAATCTTTGTGTTAAGCTCCCTAATACTTTAGCCGAAATACGGTAAATCTTTTTCTGGTTGTTTTTGAAGAGAATGATTTGACAACTGCTTATTTGATATTATAAAATTGTATCATTAGATCTGACCTTCCTCCCGTTTTAGTTCACTATCACCTCCCACCAGCCTCATGTGTAACCCCACGATACACAACAAAGCCACGTTCAACAAGTGCATAGCTTACAACCGTCCCGAACAGACTGACGGAATGAAACATACGCACAGTTTAAACCAAACAATATGGCGGTCACTTCACTTATTTATACGGTAGCGTACTTGATGTTTTGAATGAGTTACCTTTAAGGAAAACTGTCAAGAATTCGTTTCATGTATTTTACGTTGTAATAAATCCAATTATGTAAATACAAAGACAAAGGGAATGGAATTTATGACGTCTTTATTTTAAACTTATTTCGTGGAAAATCAACTGTCGCAAGTCAGCATTGGTGTTATAAATTTATTTCCAAATTCAATTTGTGTGTCCGCCACAGAACAATGAGAGCTGATTATATAAAAAAAATCTACTTCTTTATTAGTCAAAAAGTGTAGATTATACAGATGTTTACAATTTTCCTTTCCGTTACTACATTTGTGCTTAAGGTCAATAAACAAACACCATCTAATGGTTCTTCTGCTAACGGACGAAATAATGCCGCCAGATCCAACTGGAAGTTATGCTCTGTACTAAGTCCTATTGATAATACTTCGGTATGTGGTAATGTAATAATAGAGTCCCTGTCTTATCTATATTTATTATCATAATCACCATCATCACAACCTATAATTATTCCCCGAAGACCAGTCCCAACAAAAAAATCTCATAATACATTCTGTCATGGAGTCTGCAAGTCCTTTAATGCTTTTAATTCCTGTTTTAAGTGTGTTGTTGTTAAAACATTTTCCATCGTATTAAGGTCTTAAATAACTATAACATATCGCATTTTTATTAATGACGTGAAGTAATTAGATTATATTATGTTCATACGAATGTTTCATGCTCGAGAAAGATGATAGCTATGCTAGAGACTTTTTATTAAGGAAAGTTTAATGTTCACTGTTCACAGCTTTGACTATTTATTTTACTCCAAATTTAAGTAATTTGAAAATTTAATAAAGATATGATTTTTTCTTAAAGGATAGAAAATCCGCACTTCATTTATTTAGTGAATTTGAAGTGTAGGTGTTCTTAGTACGAGACCACGTTGTGAGGTGTTTTCTTTAGTAGATTTATAAGATGTGGACCACCCAGGTTAATCCGACGGTACTTATGCATGGTGGTAAGGATTTAAGCTTCCTCATTCTAAAGGCTAATTTCAAATACAAAATTTATTTTAAATTTGTTGTACAGCCGCTCCAAGGTTTAATACGAATATTATGTTACTAAGCAATATTATATGTAACTAATATAATTGTTGAATG
>DWPT01008044.1:0-10438 GCA_018251895.1 Agathymus mariae mariae
AATATAATCTTTACGCAAAGCCCTACCACCAAGCAGGCTGGCCTCTGTCGCCTCTTACGACACCCTGTTCTGCCAGCATGGGATTGGGTGGAGTATTCTAGGCCGCCCCAATACGGCCAAAATTATCATTGTATGTTTTGTATATTTCTTCTTGTTCTTCTTTTTATATATTATGCTTCTGTTAGTCAAATAATAACTACAAGTGGTTCGGCTTGACGCTAATGATCTTATAATATAAAATATAATTGTTGTATAATAGTCCATAAAATACATCTATCTACTTCGAAATTACAACTATGTATTGCTAAGTTTTTTGAAAAAATTGCTGAATTATACATGACCAAGGTATAAATTCCTTTAATTATTTAGTCCAAACAAATATTATCATATCGATTCAGGATTTGTAACCCTCTGTTATGATTCTTTTTAATTTTTCTGATTGGCATGTATAGGTAACGGGTCTAATGAACATCATTTAAACTCAAACCATGGAACAACTTGCCAATTAAAATGCATGACAGTCGAATCCTAAAACACGTCTACTATCAACAATCTTACTTAAATCGTGTTTGTTAGTAATTTCTATGGTAAGTAAGTGTACCCTTTCTAAACTTGTTGTCACAGCGGTTTTAAATTCTATCCAGAGAAAGACTAAAGCATTTAGGTGCACTCGGAGGATTGGACGGCGGCTTGCTTTCAAAGCATTTCGCTAAAAAATCAACTGGAGTGAATTTGCTAACTGGTTTAGAGGCCTCGTGAGCCGTTTATTAGCATTTTGGAGAGAAATTATGACAAATACGAGTGAAAATTAATTATATATATATATTGCAGTTTTAAAACTCTAATACTACTCAATGATTTATTTTCAGTGGACAAAATCTCAGATGTGCAATAAATGAAGAAAACACTGCTTAATTCTGTTTCGCGGTTATGTTGTCACATAAATAAATAGACTAATTAGAAAAAAACATAATTACTGCACCAGTACTATTCTTACCGGATTATTAAAAATTATATAATACATTAATTGCGAACTGTCGTCTATCGTCAATCAATATCAACATTCAACATGTGCAGTTTTAAGTAACCGAACACCGTTATTATCTTGTTAAACGAAACGTGAACATTGAACATTGAAAACAGACAACGCCACTAAGAACTGACGTCATCACTCACATCGACAATGTGACACCGCACCGCCTGCTACGTTGTTATGTCAGCCTGGTATCCAATAACAGTTCGTTGGAATTTATTTTTATAAAGTTGTTTAATTTTCACGTATCCGTTGATCTGTTTTATCTTGTACAGTACAAACATACGAGTTATTACTTCATAATTTAATCAATGCTCTCAAACCTACTCTAATTCATTACCGGTTTGCAAAAATCATATCTAATTACCCCCAAAAAAAAATTACTCGATTGAGAGAACTAACGATTTCACTAATAATTGCAATATGCTTCATAAATCAGGAAATCAAATCGGACATTATTATCATATGATTCATCGGATCGTATATCTGATCTCAGTAATAGTATAGTTATGAGTTATAACGAGTTCAAATATAACCAACCGATATTTTTTATGAACAACATTTCGTTTATCAGCATCTCTTAATCAAATACAAAGAAATAGAGAGTGATGGCAATATGAGATATAATGAAACGTATGTAGGAAGAGTCGAGATCCAAACTACTTGCGTTGTTAATTTGTTGATCGTCTGTTCTTCATAAGTACGGACGTGAGTTATGTTTCTCCGCCTCAATTCGATTAAACTTATCATTAACATCAATTAATTCAACAACTATAAATCGGTTAAAGTTAAATCGTGGTAACGGAGCAACACTTTATGAAATATGTGCTTATTTGTAAACTGTGCAAATTGCTATGTAAGAAAAAATCTAAATAATGTACTTACTGTCCAAGCGTATTGGAGACACATGAAAATTTTATAAATAAAATTTAAAACGAAGAAAATGTAAGTATAGATTTTAAGCAAATATTCGTGTTTATATGCATATTGCTATGTGATTTGGCGTGCAAGTTTTGCGGCTCGCTAATGACATCGACGCCTTGTGCGAGCCGATCGTGTTTACTGGCCGAGCAGCGCCCCAGGCCTTCACGGTACAATTGAATAGGCTCGTTTAAATCGCCTAGCCCGCCGATAAGCAGACATGAAAGGGCGGGCGATGATGTTAATACAGTGAACTTAACCTGCCCGGCGGCACCTTGCGGCGTCCCACCAAACTGGTTCCGTCGCCGACCTTCGTTGCTTCGAACAAGCGCTGCTCGCTCATGCTTTCCTAGTACAACCGATCGTTACATTCGATTGATTTGCGATTGATCAATATAGGAAATTGTTTATCCAACTCATCGTTCGCTAGACGGCAGTAAAAAATTTGTTACCTTTACGAATCGGATTTTCAAACAATAGATGGATTCATTAGTTTCTCCTAAAATACAACGATAATAGTGCCTGAAGCTCAAAAGGTATTTTACTAAATTAATTTTGCCCTCACTTTTGAAGAAAATTAAACGCAGTTTTCAATAAATAATAATTATTATTATCGGATGGAATATTTTCTCTGATGTTTTAAATATGCGCATAAATTATAAATGAATAAGTGAAAAATATCGAGACAGAATTTCATCCGACCAACAAAGCCTCGCACGACTCTCTTGTTCTCTTGTATCTACAGTCGATGTGGTTTAAAAATTATGAGAATCGTACTCGATTTATATCCGCATTGTACGCGATAAGTGGGCGTTCAGGGCGTTTTATCTGAAATCTAAGCCCTAGCCGTGCACCGCGGTCAACACTCGTGTTCATCGCGATACGAACTCGAAGCATAGTGTCAGGGCTCGCATTGTCAATGTTTTAAATAAACTGTAAATAAATGACTCATCACATTTGAACATCATTTCTTACGATTTAAAAGATCATTGGTATTATCGGTTAGTAATCTGAGTGCTATATCGAATACTTGATCACGTAGAGATGGTAACATTTATAGATTACTCTTTGAAATCGTGTATATAGTCTTTATATGTAACAGTAGGTGCAATGTGAAAGTTTCACTGAACATTTTATAGTATGAGCACAGCACATTCATAAAGATACATGGACTTCTGAAACCAACTTCAACTAAACTACTCTTGAGATCGACGATAGACGCATTGCTACTAAAGAGAACTACCAAATTGGAACGCCTGAAGATACATCGATAAATATTAAAGAATGCCCTGCAAACATGTTAATTCCTTTCTAAAACAACTCGTCGAACGGATACCATTTGAAACCACCGTTGGTCTCGAAAAGGGAATGGCACATCGCCGCTAGACGCCTTACTCCAAGCGGCAGGCGCTGCGATCCGACGCCCGCCGCTTCCCCGGACCGGTGTGATCGCGTGAACACCGTAATTGGCCTTAATCAAGCAAGATGGCGTGACCAGGCCTCCGCTGCTTCTGCTAGTCCCTTCGTGTATGAACCGAAACAATTAGCGTACTGTGGCTTTTGAATAATTACATCGTGCAAGATACACCGAACAATTAACTAAAGTACCTATTATCTAATAAACGTTTCGTTCACGTCAAAAACATTTTAAACGCTGCCACAAAATTAGTTTGTACGCGCAGCCGTCACAATTGTGTATCTGCAAAAGATATTTACGGAGCTGTTCACGGCTTTGTAGAGCAAACATAAAAGCTTTATTTACGAAAGATAATGAGAAAATATGGTCCTTTGTGATGAACAAAGTGCGACGGTCGAGCTTATGAAATTGTAAGATTTCGTGGTAATTGCTCGTTATGTCACGCGGTTCGGTAATGTCGCCGAGAAATTTCTCTGGGGAAATGAGAAAACAAATGAGAGAGCTCTTATCTACGCATTACCACGTACAGTGATTTACGACCTGGCTACCACCTCGCCAGCTCTCCACCACATATTCGTGGTCATATTAGCCGAGTACCGGTTTGGAAGCGAGAGACTTGCTTGAGAAAGACGTAGATTAAGTGTTAAACACAATAGTTATTTTTTTTCCTAAATTGTTTGTATGATCTATTCTATCCCTAGTCTATATTTGTTGTTTAAAATAGACTATCAAGAACAATTTTTATTGTTACAGCGTCCGTAATATAAGCAGTTTCATTGACCATTTTTCGTCACATACAAAACTAAACGTTATTCTAGAAAGCAGCCATGTCGTTCATATCGTTTAAGATTCTAGACCAAAACGAACATACATAATATATGTATAATACATAATAATAGGTAATAAATAGGGTGATAGTCGAATGATTTATTTACCTTGCACATACAGAGTGCACACACAGAACTCTGCCAGTGTTTGTCTTATGACATTAGCCGACAAACTAGTACACAGACCGCACGATGGTATACGGTCACCGTCACTCATTGACGTTCCGTAAAGTATTCGATTCCAATGTATGACGGTTTCAATTGCAAAGTAATCACGTCCAATGAAGTCACTACAAATGTCTCATTGAAAATTTCAAATTGGCCGTGGGCCGTGATTAAATGGAGCTCCATTACATTAGCATAGCGTTTAGTTGGGAACACGGAGTCTTGAGAGTATTTGATCTTTAGGGTTACCATATCAATAATACTCAATAGAGTTTACTCATAAACACAAATTTGAAAAGACTAATGCTTTTTTATACCGTTAAAGTTAAGAGAATCACTGGTACAATTATTTAAGTATGATTTTTACCGTTTCTTCGCAATTTGAAAGGTTAATTTCAATAGAAAAAGGTCAATAAACTTTACTTTCAAGCAGATAACGGTGAAAAAGTGTAACCCAGTTATTTTTTCTTCATTTTAATTCAACCTAAAATGACTAAATTGTAGGGGGACTGATAACCCTAGAAACCACGGGTGGACGGCAAATTGCCAGTGGGCGGCGGCGCCGTGATCCCGCGACCCGCGATAAATATTCTATCCATCTCGCATGTACCTCCCGCCAATGAAACGCTTCATGTCAAACATTACAAACTATGTTTCTACATTTCCTTAACAGAATTGAACCGCAATCCTTCGGTTTATTATTTTATTTTAGTTCATTCACTACGATTATAATCGAACATGTCTTTAGGAGCAATCATTTTCATGTTAAATTCCTTGCTAATAAAACCAGCAGCTCATTATAACGTAGTCTGTATGCTCAGTACAAAGGAAAACGAAACAAAAGACCGCGATCTTTGAATGGAAATTAAAATTAATCCACCCGGAAAACACAAGGACTTGAAAACTTCAATAAGGACAAAAGAAAAGTTAAAAAAGGAATCGGACGAAAGACAAACCCAGCCGCGTCGCAAAAAGAAAAAGATTTGTAGAGAGCGCTCTCACTCGGTCGGCGGGCCGGGTACCAGGCGCGCATACCGCGACTGGAGTGTTCAATTAAACCGTGCCGAGATCTAATCAAGTGTGATTTTAATAGAGTACTGTTGATCAAGCACAGAGACGGCTTGCGCGCATCGACTGACAACGGGACAGATAACAACTTGGTTCAAATTAACAAATTCTACACTAAGAGATCGAATCGTGTCCAACCGTTACGCGAGATTCTGATCTGACAACCACATTGTTGCTTTGTAACTTGTGGAATCGATAGTTTTGTAGACGTATTTAATTTAGATAAATCATGATTACTGGACATATTTCAATTGAGTAGCAGTAGAATAAATACATTGCTAAATTACTTATTGCATTGCGATATCAATATAATTTTTATAGTTATTTGTTTTACAGACTTTCTACTGTCATTATGAGACATCTCATGAGAATTTAGTAGTAACACAAGTTTACAAGAAAAAAATAGTTGTTAGACCTAAAATTTCGCATTGCTGGCTGCTAAGTTAATAGACAAAGGGAAGAGCAATACTACCGAGGTACAATATCGTCCAAAGCTGATTCCTATGAAAAGGGAGCGCGCTCCGATCGCCGGTTACAAAGCGATGCAGTGTTTCATAGACCACCCGCCGTGCCCCCGCGGCGCTGTGAGCGTCAAAAAACTTACAAATTGATACAAATTGCAAATGGCAAAAAAAAAGTCAAACTGTTAATAAAATGACGTAGATTTGTTTCCAATTCAAAGATCAATTTTATACCAGCCTAACTGTACATCACCTACATTTAAACTTGAAAAAGTAATGCCGAGGCGTACACTTTTCAAACGAACTTAAAGGAAATGAGTAATGAAACGGCAGTACATGACAAGTTCTGTGGCTGATCTATTTGCCGGTGTGTAATAGTTATTAACTAAGTTCTTTCATTCGGTGGTATCTTATTTTACTTAAATTAAATTTACATCAGATTTTTATTGTGATTTTTGTTGTTTTATTTTAGTATACTCACAATTCTCATTACTGAACTTTGAGAACTTGGAACGTTTAAATAATTGATCGAAATACCTACTATTTTGAAACTATTGCTTTTTTAAGTAGATAGCCGACAAAGCAGACGAGCCACCCGATGATAAGTGGTCACCGTCTGCCAAGGATATTAGCAACACCAAAGACATCACTAATAAGCTGTCGGCCAAGAAAAAAGAAAGAAAGTAGCCAGTACTTTGTACAGTCAAGTCGGCCGGGACAAGATAAGGCATTTGGTAGCATAAGCACGAGGGTGGTAGCTGACCAGGCAGGTTTCACGAAAAGACCCACCAGTAATAATATTAACGACTTAATAATAATACTGATAATATAATCATTACGCAAAGCCCTACGAACAAGCAGGCTGGCTTCTGTCGCCTCTTACGATTCTGCTAGCAGGGGATTGGGGGGAGTATTTTAGGCCGCTCCTATATGGCGAAATGTTTGATGTAATTTGTCTTTACGATCAGCGAAATTTCCTGTTGACAGAATGTTAACATAATAAGAATAATATTTTCAGAATTTTCAGTACTTCTTATGAGTACTTATTTGTATATTTAAAGTGAACTCGAGAACTCTTACTGACTATCAGACTTCAGCGGCCATTAAATCCCCTTTAGAAGTTCACCGGGGGAAGACGAAGTTTAACAAAGTTCCCGGTTTTAAAACAAATTTAAATTCGTTCATAGTAATCCAAGTTTTTCCTCAGTTAAGTGCTTAAACCCGACGACCGAGCGCATAGCATTCGCAATCGCTGCGATGTGAAATCTGCTTTGAGAAATTTTAATTATCATGCGAAAGTAATTAATGATTTTTTCCTCATAAAAATATGAGTACGCCCCTATTTAACTTTTCGCTAAGGCAAAACACTTTGGAATCCGGTTTTCAGGTCGCAGGCTGACAGAAAACATGCTTTCGACAGTTTGTCAAATTATACGATTAATATATATATATATATATATATATATATATATATCATGGCAACTTAGAAGTATTTCGAACTCTGATATATTATATAAATGTAATTTAATATGAACGATGTCGGTGAGTGATAAAATCTTTATAAAGCATCAAGCATTCCATTACATGCGGCTAATGATATTCGATATTCCATATATTAAATACTGCCACATATCGTTAATATTTTGTATTACCAATCGTTATAGGTTATGAAAAGAAATTATTAACACTAAAATAGGGTAGTCGGAGTTTCAAATTGTAATAACAAAGCGTACTGTATATAACATTAATATTTACTCTTAAAAACCCGCAGTCGGAATTGCAACAAATCACATCGCTCATGCATGTAGCTCGAATTGTCGGCGAGTGCCTTTTCTGCCTGGCCGCTACAACTACATATATGTTTATTCTTTCTATTTTGTTTTGCTATTATTAAGTCGTTAATTATAAAGCTCATATTCAAAATCATTTATTAATTTAGGCATTCTGTAAATAGTTTCCACGATTAAAAAAAACTTTAAATTAATCTACGTGTTACTAAATGTGACGTCGGAACGACTATCAGTTATATGTATGTTGTATGTATCCATCCTTCCCGATACAGTATATAGTTTAATATACTCATACACCAATGGATCCATTTTGTTGTTTAACAAGACAGTGGATAGAAGTTTTCTACTTATCAATTCCAAGTGCCATCGAGTTCGACAGCGGAGTTCAGGGCTCTCGAACCTCTCAATGAATCCTTTGTAAATTTCGCTTTAATGTTTTATAAAGATTTTATGCGGCGTCAAGTGATCTTTGTGTGAAAGTTTCGTCGCGAGAATTAAGTACAGCCAAGGGTTTCGAGCTGTAATAATTTCTATTGTTGATACGTAACATCGGGAAACTGGCAGGCTTAAGTAATTTATTTAGATTAAGTAAATGTAAACTTTATTATTGTTTGAATGAATGAAATAGACCGTATAAAATTGCAAATCTTTCGAACTATAAATGTATAGAGAGCGTTTTACTTCTGTTAAATAATTATGACATGAAAAAGAGAGTTAATATACACGAACTATAAATGAAGGACGAATACTCAAAGACAGAAACACTCGGGAGATAACATCACAAAACTTTTCTGTAGGAGCTGAATAACTGGCCGAAAACTTTAGACGGACATTACAAAGCATAGCCTTGTATTACAACCTCCGATCCTAAGAATGAAACGCTTACATTACATAATGGCACATCCTTCAAAATTCAAATTCAAAATCATATAATCATGTAGGTATTCTGTAAATACACTTATGCACGTCATGGCATTCAAGGTAGAAATAAGCTCTTGCCAGAGTCTATAGACTACTATTTTCAGAGGGACACAGGACTCTGCTATCTTGTTTTAGTTTTACCACGGTATAAAATAGTGGTACGATTTGCAAAGAACAACACTCATGTATTACAATACTGGTGAATAATGCCACCGTATGATGAACACTACCTATCATTTATCTCCATTGAAGTTGCTACTTCAATATAAAACAACTCGTAAAACAGAATCGAAAAAATATTCAAAATTATTTTTTCATTTCCATTGTTTCAAAATAATGAATCGCAATCCTTTTTTTATTAAATGCTGATACAAAAACAACATGTGGATAAAAACGCTTCCTTCGTTCGTAGAATCGTAACAATTCTCTGTTAACTGATACGGCGTTTCGGTATAAAAATAGAGAAAGCATTTTAAATTTTGCTCTTTATTTTCGCAGACATTTCTCGCTTTGCCTTTGTTGAGAAAATCGGATTTGCAATATGTCTGTTTAATGTTTAGATCACGACTCATTTAAGAGATTTTTCATATGTATTTTGCAAGCTGACGATCGAGGATATGATCAACCAGATGTTACGTTGTTACCGATACCGACATACATCTGCAGCCGTGTATCGCTGACAAGTTTCCTTAATATGTTAATAAGCGAATACCGTATCATTTATTTTTATAGCAATCATGACCCTATGTTCAGATTAGTTTTATATTAAAGAACCATAACAAAACATTTAATTACAATTTTGATTCCTTTGATCCGTTACTAAAGTTTAGTGGGACTATTAAATAATTACTTTTTGTCAGATTTTATGATACAACAGTAGGAATATTAATGGTAGCATTCAACGATAACTTCTATAAATGAATATTAATAGTAATAGTAGAACTTTAAGGTAGCACAATATAAACATCACTATTTCTTTATCTTCCATTCAATCAAATAATTGATCGCTCGAACAGCTAATGTCACCATGCCGACTAAACTTAATTCGTATCGTTCTGAATGTTCTGATCATCGCGCCATGATAAAATAAGTAGTTTAGAAAGGCATTAACAAAAAAATATTTTATGGAATTTAAACCTTCATGAATGCGTCCATCGGTCAAGCCGTAACGAAAGGCGAGTTGTATATGATTTTTGTAATTAACCAAGAAAAATTTAGATGAAATATGTAAACAAATTGTTGTAGACGGTGAAATATGGATATGTTAATATGGTTGTGAGTCCAAACAAAAGTCGATTTCATGAATAAAAACGGAGGAAGTGTGGCAAAGATATTCAATGTGTAACGATAATTCTCTAGAATAGTAATATAATTTCATTCCCGCCTTTCATCGCCGTATTGGGGCGGCCTAGAATACCCCCAATCCCACGCTGGCAAAACAGGGTGTCGTAAAGGCAACAGAAGCCAACCTGCTTGGTGGTAGGGCTTCGCTCAAGGATCATATCATCAGTATTATTATAAAATCATTAATATTAATACTGGTATTATGATCAGTACTTTGGTCATACCTTTGGTCTTGCGGATGTCTTCTTAAAGATCAAATCATTTTAACCTGTCCAGGGATTTTAGTGTTATAAATTTTCAGACACACAGAAAGACGAAATTTATAAATAAAGAATAAAGAATCAATGTAAATATAAATTTGTAATTACAATTATGATCATCCATCCGTACATCCCGAAGAATTTACCTTTCAAATGGTCCGGAATTACCTCCCCATACATACAGACTTTCTCTTTATAATATTAGTATTATATCGTATTATTTCGCGGAGA
>DWPT01008045.1:0-10438 GCA_018251895.1 Agathymus mariae mariae
GCATCCTTGAGTCCAATTCAACCTGCCCTGCTTACGACGCAGCCTGCTGAACAACGCCTAAAAAAAACCATGAAAAAACCTGAAGAGGATATAGGGTCGTGACAGAAAAATATTAATTTTATTTATATTTTCTATTTATTCCGTAGACCTTGCCTCATGAAACCAATGGGACATCACACAACTTTCGTAGTTGTTGTATGTAATTATTCTATTTAAACCTATTTCACTTGGTGTCAAAATATCGTACTGATTTTACTAATCCAGACCTAAAATACGTCACTGAATAGAATTGACGACTGCAAATATTTATTTCTGAAAATTTTATAGATCAAACTATAATAGCCGTAGTAGATATTGAAATGAAAAATTAAAAAATAAAAATTATTTGAAATGTGGTTGATCTAAAAAGTTCAAATTGAAAATAATACGTCTTTTTTAATTTACTAGATTCGGAGCGACTACCAATTATTTATCAACTACAGATCTGGGTGTGCGCGGTCAAGAAGTCAACGTACGCCCGGATAAAGCACGGACACGTTATCCGGGTCAGTGCGTCCACAATCAAATCAAATAACGGAAGCGTGGCTATTGCGTTGTTATATTAGATCGTACAGTTTAGGATTATATTTGCAAGTTACCAAATAAATATGTTACTTTAGGCTTTTGTTACGTCTTCGGATTTTCACATCATTGTAGTATCCTAAGGAGTTATTTAATTTATTTTTTAGATATGCTGCAAATGGGGAAGCCTAATCACCTGATGGTGAGACACCGCTACCCATGGATTTCGCTGAAAGTAAATGTTTAACCGACAAGTCGAATGCTATGTCTGAAGCAGCTCATAAATACTAGAACTAAATAAGTTAAAATATTTAACCATTGGTTTTATAAGAGGGATGATAACAAGAACCAGTTAAGTAGTATACGGTAAACAACCTGCTTACCACGCATCAATACCCTCGAGGTTGAACTGGGTGATACACAGCATACGATCTTCTCGTTCATTTGTTTGTAGGACGCACCACAAGCAGAGATTGGTTTGGACTCAACGGTTGGAATTAGCAACTAAAACACAGCTTATAGGCAAAGGATGTTATAGTATAGACGAATATAATAATGACAAGGACGCCTGGAAATAATAGTGTCGAAACCGGTTCCGCACGGGCTTAAACTTTTGTTAGTACTATGTTGTTTAAAAGATGTGCTGAGGAGTTTCTTTCGCCGTTTCTTCTCCTCGATGTTAAAGCACCTTCTCGAAACGGTAGTAGAATCAAAATATTGACGTGCATAAGTGTATTTACAGAATACCTAAACGATTAAATGATTTTGAATTTGAATTTGATCGCGTTCATCCGCCATTGTCATCTCTGTCTGCATCGATATCCATGTCCAGTAGTAATGCTTTTTAATATTCATTCATTTGGAAAACTTGTAGCTAAAATATATGTATTAGTAGAAATAAGTATTCACGCTTAAATTATTTATAATGGAAATAGTACTAATTACCTTATGAACCGTTTATATCATTACATTATAACTTTGATAACACGTTTATATTTCCAATGCTTTAGGCTATGCAGTGTCCCTCAAATTAAAATTTTACTTCAAGCGGGTACAGTAAATCTCTGTCAATCGCTGTAAATTTCTCGTGCGCCTGTCGGCTAAATAGTCAAAATTAAACTCTAATTTAAAATAATTTTATCATTTAGGTATTCAGGAAATATACTTATGCTTGTAATTTTTTGTTCTTCTACCGTTTCTTTTCTTACTTTAATATTGAGGAGAAGAATCGGCGACAAAAACTCGTCAGCAAATGTTTTCAAACAGCACACAGCAAATAAATTTTAACCTGTGCGGAACTGGTTTCGACACTATTATTTCCAGGCGTCCATGTCATTAATATAATATTCAAGTATATTATAATATCTTTTACCGATAAGCTGTGCGTTAACACGCAGCTTTGAATTGAATACCTAAGAAGCAAAAATAAGGTACAGAAGAAAAATTTAAGCTGATGCTTCTCACAATTTGCACTGGGAAGTCGGTATTGTGACCACGGGAGATCAAACTGTACATCAACGAATACTCGGCGACTAGAGTACCGACAAGCAATTTGCATCTTAGTTGTTCTACAAAAAAGTCGTCCTCAAATGAAATAATTACTGTCCACAATAAATAAAGGTTAGAAATCCCAATCATGATTAGTTTCTTGCCGCTTGTTCTTTCTTGCTTAATTACAGAAGTACTGAAGCGTTAGCAACAGTATACCTTTAAAAACGTATTTATAAAAATCTGAGCATATAAAAATACAATTTCCTATTTCGGTAATCTATCCCTTATTTCAATATCCATGTTTGAGGCAGCTTAAACAGAGGCGACAAATACGTTGGCAATTGCACCAAGTACAGACCAGGCTCGCTTGGCCCGCGGCCAACCTAGCGGGGCTAAGTACCCCGGGTCAATGGGTCCGTGACCGCATTAAGTAGTAACAAACTTTAATTATCTCAAGGTTCCGACTGTATTAACTATTGTAGTGTAAAAAAGAAAATATTAAAATAAAATAAAATTTTCACGTAGGCAACACCCGACTCGACATGAAAACTAATTTATTTGTCTCACGAAAGCATATTTCGGCCTATAATTGAATCCGGTACCTCTCAGTTAGCAAACAGGATCACTCACAACTGGACTACTGGATCGTCTGGTTCCATTTCGACCGATGTCTTCAACTCATTAGTATTAGTACCCGCTACATGGCACGAATCAACCCTCGTAATGGAGACGTAAAGTGTTCTCTACCATCGTGCTTTATAATGAATTGGTCGTGAATTACTAGCCAAACCAAACATCAGAATTATTTGAAGACTAAAGACCTTTGATATGGTAGACTTCTATATGACAATAAAAACTGGAGCGGAAGATTTAATGTACCCTCCGAAATATGAAAGACAAAAACTGCCACTAGTGGTCCACCCTAGCACCCGCACCTTTAGTATATTAAATGCATCACGCCCGGTTTTGATTTAACATTACAAGGTTGACCTCATAAAATTACTTTGTGCGGTATTAAAACTCCTAACTTTCAGCTCAGCCACTAACCCTTCCAATAATCCGCACAGGAGCAATGTGATGGTGCTGGAATGCTCCTCAATCACAAAAAGATCTGTGTTGTACAATAACCTGTTTATCTTTGAAACTAACTTAAAATCATAGAATTAAAACTACGCAGATTAAAATATTTATCCCTCTCATCAACATAAAACCGCTGGATAACAAAAAGTATCCCGATTATCCAGTTTCATCCGGTTATATCCGGTTACAACGAGACATACGCTTGGCTCGGGGCCAAGACTGCCGTCGCGTGCCGAGTTTGCCGGGTCGGTTCGTCCGCGTGGGGGGTCAAATGGTTATCGGAAGAGTGCGCTATGAAATTGGATTGTTATAAAAAATCTGATAGCTTTGTGTGCGTATTATGTTTGCGCATGATGTTGAATGGTAAAAGATTACATTATAAGTAATAAAATTTTAGTAACGATAAGAATATCGTTTATTGTGTACTAAGTTATCTGCGTACTTTTATCTATATAAATATACACATTAAAATTCTAACTGATCGCTTTCTGCACGTGAACAATATATGAGGAAAAATATTATAAGGGGCGGTTATTAATGCAATACAACCCTAAAAATAGTTGTTAAAACGATATGTGGAATTTGCCTTGCTTTTGCAGACACCCATTGAGGGATTTTTGGGATGCCGCCCCTAATGGGGCTAAATAGGGGTTGAAATTCTGTTTCAAAATACGCAAATTGTATAGTAAGCCCTATGAAAACTTGTAACAAATGAAATTGTTAAAAAAAAATAATGTATCGAATTTGTTTTATATCTCTGGGTACTTCGTGTTTCTCTATACATTAACACTAGGGATGTTATGGATAGGAATATCGGATCCGGATATGGATAGGGATATATGAATAATATTTTGTCGGTTTCGGTTACGGTTATGGATATGAAATTATTTCGGACTATGCTATTGTTTCGGATAATTTCGCTTACGAATACGAGATGATTTACAATTTGGAAAAAATATATAATGTATTTACAAAGTTTGCCTTTGTCTCTAGGTTTTATGTGGTATTACAATAACAAGAAACAAATTAAATTAAAAAAACTGTCTAGAACGAGAACGAAGTGGCCGATGTGTCGGCGGCTCTATCAGCGTAAACCTGGCATAATGTGCATTAATTAGACTCCGCCTCTATTCGAAATTTTCCGAAACTTTTTGTCGGATTCGGATATCCGATATTTTCGGTTACGGTTACGGTTACGAAATTCCATAACATTCCTAATTAACACAACAATAGCCGAAACACGAAGGATGACAAGAAAACGATTGCCGTACATTTTTAAGGATAAGAAGAAACGGTACTTACTTATTGCAAGTAAAGTGCAATTATCCGTCCGGTAATAATATTGTCGTTACTAAGAAAAGAGAAAATACGAGTCCACTAAATTGGTCCGCTTTACTGCTTTGGACTCCGCAAATGTTCTCTTACCATACTAAGAAAAAACTAATATTTTAGCATCTCAATCCTTTCAAATCTCTTATCACAGTTGAAACCAACTCAGCTTTAATATGACAATCATTTGAAATCTTATATTACACTTAAATCAATACAACCATGGCACTTCAATATTTTATTATACTTGAAGTAACATGAGGCTTTAACTCGACGCATCCTTAACTAACTATTTGACTTGTTTTAAAATCACACTTCAATCAAACGGATCTTCGTTCAAGCCTTCTATCACTTTCCAACCAGCCCTTGCACACCCAGCGCGAGCCCGGACCAACTCGCTGCAATCTTTTTAAAAGCACCGCTCTGTAAGGTGTGTCTAGATAGCCATGTGAATGTTACCAATAATTTTACGTCACACTTGGAATCTTTTATACATGGAAAGTGGCTTGAGATGCGCAAATATTACAGAGTGGATGACATCTGATTCTGCCTATTCAAAGTTTTATTTGTTTAACGCAAGAGAAGTTCGGCATAGTTGAAATGGATATTGACCTAAGGCTTGGCAGAAATACTTGAATAGTTATCTAGTTAACCTACTAGATTTTGCTGGCGTCATCCGCGATAATTTACTCATCTTTGGATGCCCTGGGTGTTTCTTTGGTTCGTCCCTGTAGCTCGGGACCAGAACACGAGTTACGGTATCCCCTGCCTGTCGCGTGGGCAGTAATTACGATTTGATTGACCGATGACAACCGCAACATCCAATAGTGATGCATAGAGGTGATCGTGCGGGGGATCCAGGGTGTGACTTTTGTGTTGATACGTGAAGGGAGACATTTATAAATTTCTCCTGTATTCGTTTAAATTTCCTTTTTATTCCTTTCACTTGGTAAGTAATAAAGAGCTTTAGTGGTATCGATAAAAAAATTGGAAACTGAATCTTATTGCTAGATGGATTTGGGTCGGACTTCGAAGACTAGATGAACAGTAGTATAAATAAATACATAAAAAAATGTAAACGCTTCCGTAACTCATTTATACTATATGTATGCCATAATATGGCAAGTATGAGATAGAATTTATGTTAGTCACCAACTTTCTAACCTTATTAGTACTCCGCTCTCACTTCACATCAGAAATACCCGCGCCTTGTGGTTAGAAATGGCACCCGAATTGATTTAGGGACGTATCTGACGCATAACAATTACTATTAAGCCAAATATCGTTCAAACTGAAAAACAATATGTTTTGACCTATATGTCGACAACAATGTATGTATATAAATCTGTTGAGATTTTTGTTATGTCTCGAGTTAACTCAAAAACGGCTTGACCGGTCATAATGAAAATCGGCATGTAATGAGAATACGTGATTGTGCAGGCGATAGGTTAGTTAAAACGTTAGTTAACCTAATGGTGTCTAATCAAGGGGAAAAATATGAAATTTATGTATCCAACCAGACCGAAGTCGAACGGGGCCGCTTCTTACAAATAAGACCCGTTACAATTTTATTGTTTGTATAGATTTCATTAAATGAATAATTCATTTGATTTCTCATGAACAATTTCTTGTAAACCATTAACCAAAACTGCCAAAAACATTTCCAATACGCATATGGAACCCGCCACTGCGCCGGCGATTCGGACCTGTCTATATAGAGTGTATGTATTATGTAATTGGATAACGAATAAGCGGGTATTTCAATTTTAAAGCTTCTCTGGCACTCGTGCGGTGGTTCATGTGATTACGCGGGTACAATGGACGTGTTTTTTTAATTGAAACAAATGCGTGAAGCCGTGTACGTTTTGGATATTACGATCTTATGGCGCAGTTGATAACGTGGCAATGGAGGTCCGAGGTTCGACGGAAAATTTGTGCAGCAAAATGTTTGATCTGGTGCCTCGAATGTTTGTGATGTCTTAATTGTGTGTGTGTCCATGATACCCGCAAGATGATAATCCTAAAAATCATCTGAATCCTAAGCGTCGGGGTCAGCATACGATCATTTTTTTGATTCACTGAATAATCAATCGTAAGTGATCTTTTATTCAACTTGATTCGTTCCGATCTAGTTGTGTACTTCGAGCAGCCTAGACACCACTGGCACTCGGTATAGTACACAGTACGGTACGGTATTCGTTAGCCATTTCAGAGACTTGGGCTCCAACACCTTTAATTCCATTTGTTCTCTTAACTCAACCAATCCACATTGGGGTAGTGGTAGAGACCGTTCCACGTCGACTCAGTTATGAGGAGTGGACCATACTCTGCGGGCCCTTTATGTGTCGAAGTCAACTAAGTTCGTCGATCACCTCCAGGCGTTAACAATGATCCAATTGACCAACACGCGCCTGTTTGTATTGACACGGTGACAGGTATTTCACCCTTTAACGCAGAACGACTTGATTTCTCACTAAGCTCCTTAATCTGTCAAAAACTTCGACAGGCAAAACGAATATTAGTTGTTACTGCGTAAAAATAGAAATCGATAATTTCTACTTTTTTGTAGCTATCCCGATTTAAAAACCGAAATATCGATTTCTACCAATTCCTAACTAAAAACTATCTATGTAACTATCGATGTAAAATACGAATTCCCTATTTAAATCTCAATTTAAAAATTGAATTCCCGATTTAATCACCGAGTTAATATTTTAAAAATTGAATTTCTAATTACATTAACTGCCGTCCAAAGGCGGTTTTCATTTATAAGTTCGGTCTAATCACCTACACGATATTTTTCACGTTTCCTAACTTTTTATATTTGCAGAAACTACTATAAGATTATCGCTTTTTCCAAGAAACTTAGGAATCTCAGGAATTAGTTCTAAGGCTGTTTTCTTCAGCGTATTACGTTCTGTAGGTTACGATGTGAACTTTAAATAAATACTCGCAAGTCATGACAAAGACTTAATGCTATATTTCATATTCAAAATGAAACAATGTGATTGGGGCCAACCTACTTACATCTTCCTGAAATACAGTTGCAATAAGTAAATACGCCTGGGAAGATAATGCACAGAAAGAACTCAAAAGTAACCAACTAACAGAATAATAGAACAACCGAAAGATTACTCTCACTCGACGGCTATACTACATCTAAGATTGACCGATCTGCAGCGAATAGTGGTGCCGCCAGTGTAATCAATAGCGATACTTTAATGCTAACATCAACCGATTATCGATAATAATTCATTCGTATAATAAGTCCGTAAACGAAATACATATGAGTATAACGACGTTAATAATTATATTATATTGTAGCAGTTAGACAGTTCTCGACGAATAGCAAGTATATAAGGTTTAAATCGATTAGTGGAACATCGATTTATTCAATGTTAAACCGCCAATCTCCGTTAACACAAAAGCTCCACGTCACTTAAAGATGCAATCTGGCTCGAATCAAATATTAATTTTCCATTCTGTTCTATTTCGTCTGTACTGTATCAGGAGAGTAGTGTACAGTTTAATTAAACTAGTTCTTTAACAGAAATACAATTGAATGAAATTAATTTTATGTAAACACTCATAACTCAGGTAATGCTTGCGATTGAAGCGTCCCGGATTTGATTCCCGATTGATGCATATAAGTGATGAATGAATCTGTGATTCCGGATCTCGATTTGTGATGTCTAAGTTTATATATGCATTTAATTTGAAATTTGGTTATATTTCTCGAAATGAAATGATTCATCCATTGTTTGTATGCAATTATGAATGTCATATTTTTCATAAGCGTCTCTTTTATAATGGAAAATTATACACCCCCTTGGAATGTGGGGATGCTATGACTTCCACACGATGATTGACAAATATTATGCAGAATTCAAACCCAGTTCTTCTGTTCGGGAGACCAACATTCAAACCTATACGATCATGCTGGTATCATCGTATCTATTAAAGAGTATGACGTACTTCAACTATCCACACAATTTATTCGAGTAAAAGTTACAAGTGCGTGCCGGATTCGAACCCAAATCCTTAGTGTGGAAATCTAGTCACAAGCTATGACACTATATATGTTATAATTATAAAAAAATACATCGAGTAATACCTGAACTAAAAAAGTTGACTCTTCAAAGCCAACTTTTAAATATGATTGATAATAATTGATAATAATTGATAATAAATAATTAAATTTAAATTCGTTTAAAAATATTAATTAGTAATAATTTAACATCAACCACCGACCAGAGCCATCTCACAGATAGGAGACTGAAAATAAATATGAAAGCATTCCTCTTATCAACTGGACAAAATAATTAGACCACATCATAGGAAAACATCACAAATAACTCAATTAAAACTTCCTCATAAATTAATTTATCTATTAGTAAAAATCATATGAAAATCAATGCAGTAATATTTGGGTCTGTTATTACACAGTTACACCAGGTAAACATTTAATTCTGCGAACGGATCAATCTGAGAACGATATCCGATCCAATTACCCTTTGACCGAATGCAATCAATCAGTGAATCGTTAAACTGTCGTTTGAATCTGGTAAACGGTAACTACCGGTTTCAGATCCAAACCACCCAACAACTAGATCATTAGATCATAACCAGTTAAAGATTAATATTTCGTATTATTCAAATATGTAATTAATAATAGTTGCTAAGTTGCTAATTAACATAAACATATAAACCTTCACAGACTTACATCATCACATCGCGTGCTACAGACACACAAAGAGTCATCCTAAGTACCTACAACCCGAAAACGAACACATATCTGTCACATGAATGTCTGCCCTGGCCAAGCATCGAATCTGGGTAACCTCTTTCATTAGGCAGGGTAACTGCCAATTGACCTACGGAGACTTCTTATACTTTATGTATACAGACAATATTACAATTAATAATATCTATATACAGGCGGACAAACATTTTTACCTTGTGCAGTTATATTTAGGTATTTTCACGAATAACCACCGGTTCCTAGCACTTCTATATATGTTTACCACGGGTATATGTTTCCTTACCTACCCCAACATTAGTTCGCGGAGCCATATATCAAACATGGATAGAAATGACAAATATATGTCGGAGACAGTCATCAATACGGTTAACGAAACACGACACGTGACCTGAGTGATGTCAGCAACACCGCGCGTCGCTGGGACCAACCGTATTTCAGCTTCACTTCTGAGATATACTTGGCTGCTACATATTTTATTTGCTAACAGTGAATTCTTTTAGAGACGTTGTTCCAATTGAATTGTCAATTATCCGCTCGCGAAGATATCTAACAATGACGTCAGCAATGCTGACCAAGCTGACATATTTTCGCTGATTCAAACGCAATATTGCAGTTACAACTACTGCAGTGTGTTAGGTACATATTAAATAATTCAAATTTTAATGTCATTCCAAACTAATGACAGGTTAAAAGGTATCCCTTGTAAACCGGGACATGTTTCGACCTAAATCACCCAAGTTCAGTTCATAAACGCCCACCCGAGTTACCCTAATCGAGTGAGAACCCTTCTGGAATAATCGGTTCAGCTTTCCCGCACACACCTGCGGGCACAGATGCCGAGATGAATCAGTTGCCATATTATATTATAGCACTGAGGAGTAGTAAATTTATGGTTGCTGCGGTGGTCTCTGGCACAGGATGTCCGAGTTCGAATCCCTCTCATCTTTCAAACTACGTCCATAACGTAAATTAATTGTATAATCGGTTGTCCATAATGTAATTAAATTAATTATCAATATTATTATTAAGTCTTTAATATTATTATTGGTATTATTATGTTCCCGTGAAGACTGCCTGGCTAGCTACCACCCTTCTGCTTGAGTCAGCCGCCAAACGACTCGTCGTGTTCCGGCTGGGAGCTTGAGAGCCAATACTTTCTTTCTTACCTTCTTCTCATTTCCTGGCCGACAACGCATCAGTGATACCTTTGGTCTT
>DWPT01008046.1:0-10437 GCA_018251895.1 Agathymus mariae mariae
GTTTGCATCAATGATTAGACAGTGACGTCAGAACGTCAAATAAATCAGGTGTGTTTTGAATATGAAAAATGTCTACGTCACTGTTAATGTCAATATTATTGTATGTTTGCATCAATGATTAGACAGTGACGTCAGAACGTCAAATAAATCAGGTGTGTTTTGAATATGAAAAATGTCTACGTCACTGTTAATGTCAATATTATTGTATGTTTGCATCAATGATTAGACAGTGACGTCAGAACGTCAAATAAATCAGGTGTGTTTTGAATATGAAAAATGTCTACGTCACTGTTAATGTTAATATTATTGTATGTTTGCATCAATGATTAGACAGTGACGTCAGAACGTCAAATAAATCAGGTGTGTTTTGAATATGAAAAATGTCTACGTCACTGTTAATGTTAAGATTATTGTACGTTCGCATCAATGATTAGACAGTGACGTCAGAACGTCAAATAAATCCGTTCCGTTCTGAAACATCACCTGTATGTAATCTGTTCACTCACACCGCAGTTCGTAGTTCAATGAGCTCGTATTACGTCTGATTCGGCCAGCGGTGTTGGTTGCATCCAGCAGAGTAACGTTTCCACGAGAGATTCCACTTTAATAATAATTACCAACGAAAACAGTTTCTAGTGGAGAGGTATTCTACTACCGTTTTATGTATTAAATTGACATTACCAAATGTAACACACATATCGTTATAACAAAGGACTGCTTAAACTAGCAAGTTTAACTACATTTCATGGAATATACTGTAGATTGTCGATCACAGTGGAGACTTTATACAAAACCCTCGTCAGGGAGACTTAGCTCCGTTGGTTAATAATAAGAAAGTGAGGCTCGTGGCTGACGTAGAGACATCGAGATTAATTTATTTTAGCTTCTTTTGATATTGAGTTAATTTTTGGATCACAGAAAAAAGATGTATGCACCATTTACACCTCAACCTAGGAATTCGCTTGGAGATCTATTTAAAGGATTGCCATACTGTAAATTAAAAACTGCCATCAAAAGCATTCTTTTGAAGAAAAGCAATGAGATAATGACAATTTTGAGATGAGACTGCTCAAACATAAGTTAATTTATAGCCATAAGTGTCAGTAAGAGCTTTCTGTAATTGTGAATGGGAAAAATTTAATCCGTGTTAGTTTCTGGCCGCTACTTCCAGGACCACTTACAGTAGGGATTTGTTGCAACGATTCGAAAAGTGCGTTATAAAAAGCAACTTTGAATTCATTTTATTTCATACATCCAATCATTCATAGATTCAAAGCTTCAATCGTTAATTCATTATAAAACATACATAGCCGTACTCGCACGCGGGCCGGATTCAAATCCCGCTCGCACCTTTAATATTTCAAATGTCAACGGTTTATGAATTTACTAGTCTACAACAACGCAACCGGAATACGTAAAACATTTCACGGTTGATTTTCGAAGGTGTAGTAGCAAGTCATAGGGGTAAGGAAACACCCTACAACCATCAGGATTCATGTGGGTGGTACAGAGCCTAGCGACAACCGACAGGTGGCGTCGGTCATTCGGACGAATTATATTTTATAAGATGAAATACATCTAAGGAGTTACATGATAAAATTGGGTTAGTAGTTTACTATATATATTATGCAACAAACAGACCTTGACGACTCCAATCGGCACCACTGCATCCGACCAACACAACTGACGCGAGCCCGGCGAGACCACACGCTAGCTGCATATCAATGGAAAAAACAATATTCAACTGAAGTGCAAACAACACACTCTGTACAGTTCCCCATCAACACCACAACGACCTCAATTCGAGTATCCATACTATTATTAAGGAAAAATAAAAAAGACATCCCCTGATAATCAACGCACCCTGCTGAACGTGTGTGACGAAATTGTGGTCGCCCGGCGGCTACTGATCGCGGTGCCCTTAGCTTTTGTGATTTGTCGGATATTTCAGGACACTGGTATTGTTTAGCTTTAGCTAACGGACACGCAGTTCTTGTTGTGTTCAGCCGCCACTGAAATCTACGGCCATCGCAACTCGTTCGCATCCTAAACAGAAGCACGGAGTCTCGGAATATGAGGGTTTGATAACATATACAAGTGTTCACCACATCCACGACACCAAAGTTATCACTGATACGTTAAGTTCAGAACCGAACACTGCTATCTCCAACAGTGGGGACTTCTCGCCGTCACTTCAGAATGCTATACACTCCAAAAAATGTAGACTAACATTTCACACACTGATGAGCGGTTAATTTCATAAATCTCTCTCTACTTTCACAACATTTTTATTGCATCCACAATGTATTAATTACATAATTAGATTGTAAAACGTATTGAATTGAATAACATTCCATTAATAAAGAGGTGTGCGCAAAATACGAATCACGACTACTCGAATCTCAGATTAAGGCACACAAAACCATGTTTATTGCCGCTTGCAAGAGTAATCCATGCAATATATCGAAATTTCAATAAAATTAACTCATATCTCGTTCACCTCAAATACATGTGCACCCTACAGTATGATCCCCTTAACCAAACCCTCCCAATACAAAATGCAAATAATAATATGCGGTTATTTGCAAAGAGATTAGCAATCTCTATTGGACACGTCGCGTGTCTAATTACACTCGGACAGACCGGTTGTATATAACTATATTTTGGTATGTTTTAATAGCAAAACGAGCTACAGTTAAACTTCAACAAGAGAACGTTGTATAGTTCCACAAGTTACTTACTCCCACTGTCGAAACGTGGCCACGTGGTTTTATAACACGGTCGATAACCATAGGACAATATCTAATATACGAGCGAAAATTATTTTTGTCATGTATTGAAATAACAGTCCACAATCAAATATTTATATTCCTTCTATGAATAATAAAGTACCATGCGGTTTCTCTCCTCACACTTATTAAAATGAACACAATTATTTATTAAAAAGCTTTGCAAAAACTAAACTTTTAGGTCAATCGTTCAAAATTGGTCAATACAGAATTCAAATTAATACCAACAGTAAAACCGTCAACGCGCCAAAATTGTAAATTGACATTTTTAATAGACTTTGTTATCGATAAAAGGTATACATGCTTTTTCTTCTATCGATAAAAGCTAAATTAATAACTAGATATACCTAGAACAGAATCCCCTTCGTGCACCACCGACCACACGCAAACTAAAACGTTCAATTTATCTCTTACTAATTGGTAAAATTATTAAATATTATATCATATGAAACCTATCAAATATTGACTACAATATTGACAACCCACATGCTCATATTTTCTATATTTATTAGTTACTATAAAACGAACTCGCAAAATTCAATCCAAAGTAAATATCTCACACACTTAGCATAACAAAGATGGAATTATTTACGTCCTATAAATTTGTCAATTCGTCCCGGTACCACATGAATAAATGCACTAAACTAGACTACGAAAAAAATTTAATCTCTTAACAAAAGCAGCACTGTCGTTGAAAGAAGAGTAAAATTTGGTTTGAATTTATAAGTGGGTGTTCCGTACAACACACAGCACTGAAATTCGAGATATATTTCACAAACATTACAAAACAACGATAATCAGTATCTGCGAGATACTGTAATTAAATTGTCACATAAAATAAGGTTAGTTACTTAAATAAAAATATTAAATAATTATCTTCTAGTACGCCAATTTCTACTAATACGAGTATTAAATTACGAAGCTAAGCAACAATCAAACTACTACAGTGATTGATATCTCTGCTAATTGGACAACGAGAAACAGCAGGCCAAAAACAATGAAATCCAACTAACAGCTCGTAACATTTTGAGACATGAAGAATTTCCAAGTCTGGGGCAGAACTCTAAAATAAGAAGAAAAAAAACGTAACGTAATACTCAAAGGACATCTGCGCATAAGTGCCTATTGTGACAAGTTTCAATGGTCCCCTAAATAAAACCGGGACGATCCGATCGTCAACTTGGTCACAGTGGCTAATCCTTTAGGGATGGCGGTTTTGTGTAATGAGATTTGAGAACTTTTTTATAGGGTGTGCAATAGAAGAAGCGCTCACAGAACAAACGTAGCTCGTGTCGACTGTAAGTTATCTATGGAGCTAAAGGTCGCCTTTCTTCCTTCTCCTTGCTCTCAGCACAGCCTCTTGACCAATGCATGCTGCAAAGGTGACGCCCCCCCCTTGTCCGCTATCAAGGGTTCTCTACTATCCAAATGAAAACCGACGGCACTAGCAAAAGTTCTTTATCTGTAAACCGTGAATTCATTTTGCGTGTTACGGTACGGTTAAAGTTTAACATTGTAACAAATACCAAGCGATGTACCGGTTTCTATTTTACCGCCGACGCATCGAAGACTCCTTCAATGTTACGAACGCCTTTGTGGCGCTTACCATCAGGCAACACGTCTGCTTGTATACCGGAATCGATATAGATCAACAGAGCCAGCTACCGAGGGGGCGGGGCTACCTTAACAAGCACGGCACGGCTGGTTGATTTACGGGGCAATATTTTATGATGCAATGTTTAGATGGTGTGTTAAACTGTTGATTACAATTGACTGTCTTTCTTAAACAACCGTCTCACTGTCGAATATGACTCGTTCCATCGATAAAAAACATCCGCCAAACCAGGATTGGTGGGTACTATACAATTGTCAAGGCTGTGTGAAGTTTCGAGTCCGCATTTTGGTTAACCCTTTCACTCTGTAGGAAAGTTTACGCCGAGCACTGTGATGTTTATTACGAAATACTTAAATTATTTATACTCGGTTTGGTGTTCTATCTCTTTCAGACGTGCAAGTTATATGGATTTATTAATCATTATTGGTTATTACAGTTGGGGTTAATGAGTTAAAGGCACTATCAGGTATCTACGACTAACGACAATAACCTGGACCAAGGAAATATTGTGCCCCCTGGAACACGGAAACGCTAAAAAACTTTGCCACCAGCAGCAGATTGCACTCCCGACTGCACCCACAATCGCTTATCTCGGACCATCACTTAAATAAATTAAATCTTCCCTTGAATGAAATACAATCAAATAGAACCATCCAGCCACCTATGTCATGTGTCGATCCACAGTCCAACGATGTCGATGTAGCATTCTTTATGTACATCACTGGCCACTTGCACATTTAACATTAAAATACAAATCAGAAATTCACCACCCCAACGCGGTTGGCAATAATAATAGCTATTGATAAAGCGGGCGCACGGTGTATAATCGCCGGCTGTATATATTCTGTTTTATTTACTTGTAAGTGTAATCAAACCTCTACAATTTACAACGGACCCCCTCGACAGGAATATTCAAATAACGCGCCACCCTTCTGTCCAAAACAGTCGAATAGCTATTGACATTCACGAGCAAATATACTGTCACACAGAATTTGTTCCAGTGCATCGGAGCGGTCTCCGACACCCCCTGTCGTTGACGTGTGGTGGTCGCTACCACTGCACTTGTACGCTACGGTTTGCACGTGTAGTAATTACAGTATACCTACTTACACGGTGACACTAACAGTCTATGTCTGTCTCGCTTTACATAATTAACAACAATTCGCATCCGCCTTTTAAATTATTTACATAGTGCCGTATGCTTAGGTAGGTATGTACATCATTGAAGGGCGGAAATACAAAAAGATGTAATTTCGTTCAACAGAGTACAAAATGGATACTGGCAATTATAATTATGAAATATCGATGAGAAATCTTGTTACTTGAAATATTCTTCAATACCGAGCATAATTTATTTTCTTATCTGTTAAGATTACACCGTCATGTATCACCGCCCTTAGAAAACTCTTTGGTTAGGACAACATTGTTCTGTCTGTGACTGCTCAAAACTTTAAACTTTAAACATGAAAGCTTTAAACGTGAAAGTTTAAATAGATAAGAAAACATTAAATGCATTCCGGAACAGGGTTAAGATTACGAATGTGGATGCAATAAAATTAAACTTAATTCAACAATTGGTTAAAGATAAATTTTTACTATAATGAAAACCAAAACATCTTCCACATAGTGTAGCAACAGAAACAAATATAAAACTTGCAGTAAATTTTAGACCGTAAAAGTTATTACAATAACGAGATGCCCGAACACATTTTTAACTTGTGTCTCTCCGAGTTGGCACTCGTGTACAACTTTTTACAACTTCTGCGGGTAGATGTAAACTCAATACCAAGTACATAAATTAGTAATAAAATACTTGACGCAGATCCCGCGGTGTGCTTTGGAACAAATCAATAATCCTCGCGGGGCCTTTACATTTTATTATGAAAGAAACCTTCAAAAGTTTGCACTGAAGATCCAACGTTACATTTAACGTGGAATATTCGATGGTAGAAAATCAATTAAATTTTAAGGGCTTGTATTCTTGTCTTCGACAGTTGTTTACAACACTTTTATAGAAAAGTGATCTGCTCTACGGTTGGTCTTTGAAAAGGGTTGTTTAACACTTTTACTAAGCCGCCCCCTTTCTTTACTGAAATTCCCATTCCACAATAAACATGTCATATCTGACGCGGTCAAGAATCAAACCAGGTATCCATCGCTCGACAGACGATGTCACTACTGACGGGGCCACTGTGTCATCATTCCTATATAAAACATGAATATATTATATATTTTTATACTTCTATTTTGCCGGCAAAGGAATATCTTGTCACGCACGCATTGTTTGTTTGACAATAAAAAGCCACACCGTGGGCGCACTTTGTACGGTCAAAAACACGGCCGTGTAAAATTGCACAAATATGGCATAAAAGATATAAGCGATGGTGGGAGTCAATAAAAACAAGAGAGATACATGTGATTGTAGATATATGTATATATAGAAAAGCAATGCACCGTTTTCTACTATTTTTAATTTGTTGATAAAAAATATTTAATTATTATTCTCCTGACTACATTATGAATTATATACATATTTATGTAACAAATAAATGTTTGTTATTGAGTTTAGGTCGTTTGTGCTCTGTTTGATCACGTCACCCTCGACGCGAGAAATTCTAGTCCAGGAATTTGAACATGATAACAGCGTTTGGGCAAGCAGCACTGAGAAATATGATACAACTCTGCCTTCTCAAGGTTTTAAATAAGACAATAGTCCTATCGTGTAATGTGTTATAAGCCGAACGGGTCGATGAATGAGCGGAGAGACCACTTAATGATAAATAAATACCGTCGCCTACCGAGACAGAAGCCAGAGGAGAGAGAAACAGAGGAAGAGAAAATCTCTTATCATATAATTACGGGGTGTACGACGTATAGAAGTTTGCAACTAGATAGTAATTTTATTCCATAAGACATCTGGATGCCAGTTGGGTTACATATCAATAAATAATAAGCGGTACAGATCAGTGTGACAGGCGGCCATAATCACGACTCAATGAATCTTGATTTATTTCGGCTCGAGGAAAATGGAAAATTCCTTCTAGCCGCCGCGTCCGGAATCGCTCACAGTCATTTGTAACAATTTACTACGAGCCTGCGGTGAATAGGCCGATATGGCAACTGTATGAAAAAGCTGTCGGAATCAGATAAATCTTGGATAATATCATCCTTTTAACCAGCCTTTGTACCTCGGCTCCCGCTGTCATGTGTTTGTACATATAAAGATACAGACAAAATCTATAAGGAAGAGTGTAAACTACTAAATCCGTAAAATCAGTTAGTGCTATTGAATTCTAAATTCAACTATTAAAATGTGGTATAAATTTTCAGATAATGAGTTAAGAACACAAGTTGTCAAACTAATTTTACCTAACGCCCCCATTGAGAAATAGAATTTTCTAGCGTTTCCCCAAAATGTAAGTTGCATTTTTTTTATAGTAATAGCCGACAAACGAGCAGATGAGCCATCTGATTGTAAGTGGTCACCGTCGCCCGTGGACATCAGCAAGACCGAAGGTATCACTGATACGTCGTCGGCCAGGAAATGAGAAGAGGCAAGAAAGAAAGGTATTTACATATAAAGATGCTAGTGGACACAATCGGTGCCGTAACGCGCTCTATGGATTTATGGACGCTGCAGTGCGGCCGGAGCCGTTCGTTGGGCGGTCGCTGTGTTCTGTACCGCACGGCCATTCCTTACATTCACGAGCTGGGATGGCTGACTTGAATAAAAGGACAAAGCCTACTACACTCCAGTCAATACTTAACTATAAAATTTTAATATTCAAATTCATTTATTCATGAAGATGTCACTGACACATTTATGCTTCTACTATTGTTCAGGAAAGGTGCTGTTACCGACTAGCTACCGTCCTCCTAGAATCAACCAATAAAATATTTAACGAGTTTCAATGGCGTTTATGCTGGTAATTTAACGTAATGCTGGTGTTGCTGACGACGTCAACGATGAGATTCTAACGAACTTAGCGACTTGCAAAACAGGAACATTGCTCCATAGCCTACGGCGTTATGCAGCAGACTGCACATGAGCGAGGATGGGTCGAATCGATTTACTTAGAAAACTGTTTTTTTTTTCTGTAGGGTAAATCTTGCTTTTTTATATTACCAACCCCAGGGACCAATTTTATATAATGAGTTAAATTTCCACGTCACTGATTTCGTTTTTATTCCTACGTTCCTCACCCCTCCGTCTGATTCCAGGGCAAGGTCAAAACGACTCTCGTAATATAAATAATGGCTCGAAGGAGCGTTTTCCTTCTAAGCAGACAGCTTGCCCTTTCTTCATTTACATAATGTTAACGACAAGGCAGATCAACTGGAAATAATAGCGCAACTTATAAACAAACAGAAAGACGTGATAGCACAGAGATAATGTACATAAATATATCGCGTATATGGTACGTATACGACCATTAAAGTCATAAAACTATTGAATGGCTTCCACATTCCACACATTCCAATGTGGATGACATTAAGTCAAAAATGAATAGGCCGTTTCTAAGTTAGCACACTTTTCCAATTACCGTCAGGTGTCCAGGTATTGTTGTCAATATTACCATAATAAAAACAAAACTGATGTCATAATCACACAATATATTTATTTTGTGAAAACGATGATTCATAGCTCCGATAGTGGTGGTGCAGTCTAATTATTAGTTAATTATACAGGCGACTGGAAATATTTTGGCGACATTCAGCATCGCACATCGTTGAAAAAAACATAAAATAATAAATTACTCGAAAATGGTTAATACTTGGATAGTCGTCATATGGGGTAATCGGGTTGCAAATGACCTTCCCTACATCCTCCTAACGGATTGCCAACATATTTCTAGTATGTACGCGATAACCTCAAAAAACACTTTTTTATTTTGTTATTTCCTTTTTACAAATAAATAAGATTGATTCATGAGACAGATTTAGGTGTATAGACGCTAAACATTAAAACTACGCTTCCTTCTTAACGATTAAAGTTCCAGTGGTGCCCATGGGCGGGTAGACCACTCAACATCAAGTGACCCGTCCGCTCTCAGATCTTCTTTTCACTTCCTAAGAATCTAAATTATCGCAGCGAATCCTGATTTTCAACTTGGACCACACGAAAGGCACGTCGAATTCCAAATCACTAGCTACTCAAATCTAACAACGGTCTCGTTACTAACAATGTACCGTTAACAATTCATACATAAATATCACTTGCATTGTTCAGTTCACTGTAAGTCTATGACCCTTAATGTTTCCGTAACCGGATGCCCTTGATTTCGCCCCATAGCTCCCGATAATTTACGAGCTCATTGCATAGAGCCTTCATTTCCGGTTAGAATTTTGTTTATGGCTGCAAGAGGGTCCCTCCCGATCGTGACGCATGAACTGACGAGAAGATTGCATTTAAGAATAAGATCATAGTATAAACAAACATACTTCAGCAGCTCGGTGCGGCAGTCGGTGGAGAATAATGAAAAGTAGCGTTGCCGGGACAGTTGGATACCCATCCATCCCTGGCTACACGAGAACTTCTGTTGGAACCGGATGGGTGATTAGGCAGCAATCTTTAAGCCGTGTCGGAGGCGTTCAAAAGGAAGTATATAAGAAGTCTATAAGAAAGCGCTCGTAACCCAGAGGACAGATAGGCGGTAACAGATCGAAGAACTTAATTTAACTTGACAGGTACAATTAATTTTGACCGGTAAGAAATGTTTGCGTTGTTATCGTCACAGACCGTCAGGCGGCTTATGTCCAGTACCAGCACCAAGCCGACCTAGAACAGCGCGAGCAGAACACACCAGGCTTCCTCATCTGTCATCGCAGGTGTACACTGTGCGATGGTAGTCTGTCGTAGACACTGATTATGATACTCGGTTTGAAACTAACAACTCCAATGACGCGACTGAAGGGTTTTGCAGGTGACTCCAGTTGAGGAAAATAGCAATTTGCCCTAGTGCAGTGATTCCCAAAGTGGTCTATATCGACCCCTAGGGGTCTATGACAACCTGCAAGGGGTCTACGTCAGCG
>DWPT01008047.1:0-10437 GCA_018251895.1 Agathymus mariae mariae
GTTTTATATAAACTCGTAGACAATCTGAAATGTTGAATTAAAAATATATTTAAACATTATTTAAAATCTTCAATATCATAAAAATACATAAATGTATATGAATGATAATAAACGATTTATACTATGATGGGACCCACCCTACAATGATTGCAGTAGATAACATTTTCCCGCGTTTTTGTAGTGTTGTATCTAAAATATAATTATGACACCGTTATGGTCACGTTTACCCAAACTGCTATCGACCACTGGACTGCTAAGATTGTCCAAAGGGTTTGTGAGGCGCCATAAAAAATAAATTCCAGTGCGTAGTTTTATGTTTTATGCTATGAATATTTAATATACTCCCACCTAGTGCATGTTGTGTAGTTCAGTAAGTATTATTTTCAACTATATATTTAAGCCACTGCTTGACTGATAATCCTCCTACATTTTATGTTGTTATTCTGTTACTTATATACCTGTAATATTGAATACCAACATTTTTCTTTTACCTATGTACCTATATTTTTGTTTATATTATTTATTGTACACCACAGTACACCATAATATTACATTAGCAGTAAGGAAAAAATGTACAAAAGGCAGTGGTATCGTTAAAAATAATTTTATATGCATCTAAATATTTGTTTTGTACTTAAACTTATCTATTTAGGTATATAACATTTTATTTGATCTGACAGTACTTAATTGTTCTTTCATTCTTTGGTGTTGATAAATAAAATGATACGAATTGTGCGTTACTAACCGAAAACATCCTAATTATCATATTTTTTGTTTAGCACGGTACTTCAATTAACTGTTTAGACTTAACTATATCCTATATCCTGGCCGACAACGCATCAGTGATACCTTTGGTCTTGCTGATGTCCATGGGCGACCATGACCACTTACCATCGATCAGGTGGCTCGTCTGCTCGTTTGTTGGCTGTTACCATAACAAGAAAAAAGATGTTGTTTGACAACTGGTGTCACGAATTAACAGTGAGCCACAGATATTTCAGATTGTTAGTCATTGCGTTAAATATCAATAACCTATAAGATATTGTAACCATATAATTGTAAACATAACGTCAAAGGATAACATTGAAAAGTTATTATGTTTTTTTATATTATGAAAAGAACTCCACATGGGGAAGTTCAAATTTACGTGAACATTTTTTCCGTATGATATTGACTTGAGCTTTCGTTTATTAATTCGTTAAACAAAATATATTTTGTTTATTGCAACCCTCAAACAACATTTCTTTTTTCTGAATACTAGAAAAGTTATTTGTGTCCCAACTGACGTAAAATTCTTAAAAAACTAATAAATGTTAAAATAAATGGTTAATTAACACTATAATTAGATTAGCGTTTACCAAAGATACTCCATGGAATCTAAAAAACTGAAATGAACTGATTAGTGCTGAATCTGAAACTTTTATTAGATATATTTATTACCTGTGCCCATTGGCCTTAGGCTGTGTACATATTTTAATGTCATGTTAAATACATACCTAAAATAATAAAAATACATGAAATTAATTCAAACCTCAAAGATAAGTATAAATAGTTTTATTTATAAATTAGTGTTGTACTTAATTTATTTGTTTACTGTTGAGATTTAAATGTATTAAATAAACTATTTGAATTTTAAATGTCGACTTTTATTTGTTAAATCTATGCAAATAAATAAAGTTGGAGTGTCTGTTTGTAATATTAAAATAACCACTTTTTACTACTTGCATATGAATGTATATACTGTACATATACCAAAATTTTTTTTTTTTACAAATTTTGTCTGTCTGTCTGTTTGTTCCGGCTAATCTCTGAAACGGCTGGACAGATTTTGACGGTATTTTTATTGGCAGGTAGCTGATGTAACGAGGAGTAACTTAGGCTACTTTTATTTTAGAGATATTCTAAAATTATTATTTATTTTTGAAAATTTGTAAATTATAAAATTCACACGGTCGAACTTGCGGGAACAGCTAGTTCCTCATAAAGTTGCATAAATGTTTCATACGAGACAAATATTTTCGAGCATTATTTTAAATATACACAGAGTTGTGCTTTTTCTCAAAACATATATGTGGCAATCCGTTGAAACTTTGAATAGTGCTCGTCAGTTATTTTAACCCATGAATTACACGTTCAAAACGCACATTTTGGTGTTACTCCAAGTTGAGTCCTGTGCGTAGTTATTGATCAGTAACTATCAAATAAGAGGGCGCTGAATAACGGCGCGTGAATATGAATTGAGTACTTTTATAAATACTAATAAACAAGCGGATTGATAAATCGGTGTAAACTTGTATTATACATGGTACGACAGCGCAATATTTTTTATACTTTACAAGCGACCCCCTCCGACTTCGTTCGGATTTAACAATTAATGATATATAAGTACATAATTATTCAATTTTTTTTTACGTTAATTAGATAATTAGGTAAGTTTATGGATATTTTATTCATCTGAGCCTATTATCTGCGTAATCGTGTGTTCTCACTACAAACCAATTTCAGTTAAGATCGGTCAAATCGTTCTTGGGTTATAACGGGACATACAGACAGATAAAATAATTCTAAATGGTCAATTTCATATCAGTTAATCATAATCAATATTTATCTTGAAGCTTGCCCAAAAAAATTAATGTACTACAGACAAACAAACACCACAGATTTATATAATAGTACCTATAGTTAGTTCTAGTCAACGTAAAATAAGAATCAACGTTTACAAAAATTTAACACTAAACAAAACGTTGAGATGATCCTACATTTTATTTATTCATAACTTGTCCGCTTTTTATATAATAATAACAATAATAGTTATAACAGTTAATAATAAATCAATTAGTTCAAACAATAATATGACCGACCGACACTCTACACAACTTTCACATAAAACATTAATGTAACTATTATAATTAGTATTTTATAAGAAGGGGCCGTTATAGGTTCACGTATCTGTAGTTAGAATCCTAGTAAAGCCAGTTAAGTTTTTAAATATATTTAAAACTACGAAAACATTATTTCACAGAGCGGCGGAGTTACCGTCCAAGATGGCCGCTGAAAATCAAGATGGCGTCTTGCGTGACGTCACAGACATGGCGATGGGCGGGGTGTCGGCGATGTTTGCCACGTTGTTTACAAATCCAATAGAAGTGGTGAAAACACGTCTGCAGCTGCAAGGGGAACTGGCGGCGAAAGGGAACCATTCCGTTTTCTATAAGAACGTCCCTCATGGGTTTTACGTTATCGCGAAAACTGAGGGGTTGGTCGCCTTGCAGAGCGGGTTGCCCGCTATGCTTGGCTTCCAATTCTTTTTAAATACTTTTAGGTAAGGATAATGTTTGAATGTGGAGTTTACGGTGCAAATTTTTTACATTTTTAACGACCTTTTGGTCCAACTGAGTGGCTATGCCTGTCTAGGGTTCTCCGGGTTCGAGTCCCGATAAGGCAAACGAATTTTTATTAATGTGTAGGTAGGCTCCTTGTTTTTAATGTGTATACGTTGCGTGATTTTGTTGCTTTACAGAATATCTTAGGGCAGTGTATGAATCTATTTAGCTTTCATTTACGTATATACGAAGAAATCCTTAAATACTATTTTGAAAAACTTCCCACATCTCAATTTTATAACAGAATATTTTGTTTGATAGAAGTAAAGTTATTCATGTCTTACAATTCGTATACTTGTAGGTTAGGTGTATACCGAATAGCCGAGCGTCGGGGGTTCATCACGAACGCCGACGGCCACACTTCCGTAGCGCACGGCGCCGGCGCCGCGGGGCTCGGGGGGGCGCTCGGCTCCGTCGCGGGCACGCCCTTCTTCCTGGTGAAGACGCGACTCCAAGCGCAGGCGTCGCAGGCGATAGCGGTCGGCCACCAACACGAGCACGGCGGAACGTTCGCCGCGCTGGCTGACATTTACCGCAAGGAGGGAGTGAGAGGTGCGTTCGTGTTAAACGATGACAAGTACGAATGTGTCACATATGATATGGTTTTAGATCGTCTGCAATGTTAAATTGTTTTGCATGTAGCCTACAAGCAAATTGCTTAGAACTGTCTCCATCATAGCGTATCGACGTCCATTTCATAAGGGTTTCACTGACGCGTTAACGACAAAAAAGCGACCAGTTTATTCGCTGGCGATTAAATAGCTTTATATGGCTGGCTGGCTTTCTATCTTCGTATAATTTCACTGATGATTTATAAATGTCTATCTAAGCAGATGAACTAGATATTGCATCGCCGTTTGGTTAGCTATTCAGAAGTATCAATATATTTGTTGTTGCCAGGCTTGTTCCGTGGCGTGGGACCTCAGATCCCCCGCGGGGCGGTGGGCAGTGGTTCCCAGATGGTGAGCTTCGCGTACGCTAAGGAGTGGTTGCGCGACCACGACGTATGCCGATCACCGCTGTTGCTCTCATTCCTGGGCGCCAACCTGGGGGGAGTGGTCATGACGTTGTGCCTCAACCCGTTCGACGTCATCGCTACTCGACTATCTAATCAACGTAAGTATTATTCAACACCGAGTAATTTAGAAGATATTGAACTTATTAACTGAATAAACTAGTTAAATTATCTCTTGAGCTCATTCATAAGATATATGTGCTTCAAATGTAACTACAATCCAATTTGAGATCAATCACAATTTTATCCGGTAAAGTATAAATGAAGAGATAGAGTTACCTGTAGGAACATAATTCACAACAGTATTATCTGGTGTGGGGTTGGTTGGGTCAAGATAATGCAATGCGCAGTTGACAGTCTGCACTCCTAGTTGGTAGGACGTAACCAATTTTGCCTCTAACTTTCAGCCTCTACTTACACATGTTCATGTGGACGTAAACCATTCAATAAATAAGCAAGTGAGGCTTTATTTGCTATGATCATTTAGAAAGACATTTTATGAAGTATATGTTATCTCATAGGACTTATTCCGTTCGAATGTAATGATCTGCGGCCACGTGGCTAATATGAGGTAGACTTCGTTCAAAGTTCTTAAATAAGTTCCACATCTCTCAGCGGTGGACTCCCAAAACCGCGGCAAGCTGTACTCCGGCACAGTGGATTGTTTCGTCAAGATGCTGCGGGCGGAGGGCGCGAGGGCCTTCTACAAGGGCGTAGGAGCCAACTACCTCAGACTCGGTCCACACACTGTGCTACTGTTGGTGTGCTGGGATCAATTGAAACTTTTAGAAGACTACTTCATAAGCTGACAGGGAGTGTGGGTTAAAGTTACGTTTCTCTGTATACCTATATATTTAGAGGTATCTGTGGTTAATTAATTATGGTTGTGTTTATAGTGCATAAATAGTATGCAATGTTCCAAATTTTCAGCGGTTAAAACTACTGCGAAAACTATGATTACTTTGTGTGTATGGTGAATGCTACTTCATTCCACCCATCATTGAATTCAAACAAAAACCAACCTCTACTTATAGTGCATTCAGTTATTTGTTTCCCATTGTAAGGTTTTTTGTCACGCAATTTAATCCTGAATTACCTGGTTCGACAAAACTGGAGAAGTAGACAGAGTCTCCTGTCTTGATATATCGTGACGACTTAGTAATTCTGTGGGTCATTTCATCTCGGTCATTTACAATAAGATAATTTTAGCAGAATAGGGTGTCTTAAACGGCGTTGATGGTAGGGTTCCGCGTGAAGACTATACTATCAATATTATTAATGTTATTACTGGTCTTGTTATTTTTTCGTGAAGCCTGCCTGGCTAGCTATCACCCTCCTGCATAAATCAGTGTCAAACGACTCGTCGTGTTCCAACTGGGGGCTTGAGAGCCAGTACTTTGTACTTTCCCTCTTTGTTGGCCGACAGCGTTATAGTGATGCCTTTGGTATTATTAATGTCCATATTGGACGGCGACCACTTACCACCAGGTAGTCCGTCTTGCTCGTTAATCGGTTGACATTAAAAAAAAAAGTGACAAACGTTTATTTATTTGCTACAATTACTTATTTTTTATTACATGATTGCTATAAATTATTGAGTTGAAGCAAACTTCCACTGATCTTGATGTGCCCTGTTGACCACCGGACACAACTATACGCCACCAAGTCTTTTGTTTTGGGGGTCACAAGGCATTATATCTCTCAGATTAGGTAATTCCTTCGGTCTCATACTTGCTGGTAGGGTTTTTAGTCTACCAAGTTAGCTACCGTACTACCTCCTAGATTAAATCGTGAAATGTTCTTAATATGTTTCGGTGGCATTGTTGGTTATCCCATGCGAGATCTCCCGCTTTCCTTTTAACCACCAACGAATCTGTGTCGCCGTAGGTATTGTCAGTGACCACAGGCGGGGGTAGCCTCGTTGTGCCTGACTCTGGTACAACTAATAAAACTGGTAGATCGGCGAGCGCATGCATAAGTCAGACTGCTGCTGTCAAAGTTAAATTAAAACAACATTCTCTAGAATGACTATTTTTATAGTACTACGATCGGTCGCCGTAACCTAGTTTTCTTTTTGTCTTAATGTAATTCGTTACGTACGTAAAAACGTGCATACACAGGCTTTGCAATAGATTTACTGTGCAAATTGGTATTTCTGGCAAGTGAATACGGCAAAATCCACTACAGCACACAAAGCGATTAACTCCACCATCACTCAACTGTACGTTTGAATGTCATCATAAAATACCTAATTGTATATATTTTCTTCACTTTGTAACATGCGATCAAACTTGTTAATATTATTTTATGTAAAAACTAAATGATATTGTAATTGTTCATTAGTGTTATAGTAATCAAATAAAACATTTTATTTTTATAAAAATGCTTTATTTTTTTAAATCATAACTATTCACTAGTCCTCCGAATAATAAGCATTTAATGCACCATAGACCTAAATTTATGCCATTATATAACCCATTGAGTAAAAATCTTAACAGTCGGATATCTGATAACCAAAAATATCTAACATAAAAGTTAGAACAATCTTAACATACAAATTATGCATTTATCTATGTATACAAAAACCGGTTCAACCATTTCACATCCCCAAAATGTGTATTAAAAAACCATAACTTAAATTTACACCTCACACCGTCATCAATATACGTGAACGAATTCTTGGACCGACTGCAATGTAATGGTATTTAATGGCAATTGAGCAACAAATTCATTACCTATACGTCTTTTGCGCCTGACACTAAAATATAAACAACACTCCATAATAACGTAAAAAACAACTAAAAAGAAAAATAATATAAATAAAAATCTCGTAACAATATTGTCCAACTTGACTACGAGTTCATACTCTCTAGGGTTGTATCTTTTAATAAAAAAAAAAAACAACCAATTGTTCGAATTATTGTATTATTTCAGTCCCCAGCTTCATTGAAGCTCTACGTGTTGGCAACACAGAAACTAAGACAGCCGCGTGCGAGACGACGTGTTGTTCGAAACCCTTGCTCCGTCTCCGTCTGTCCGCTGTCCATCATCCAACTGAGCCCATGTTGCTATTATCATACGTAGGTGATGATCACAATTATTCAACGGGACGCAACGCCAAAGTAATATAATCTAAGACGAGGGACGCACCACTACCTAACATTGTATGTATGAGTGAGTATCGTGACGGTACGGTACGGTAGTGGTAAATGTGATGATTTAAAAAACAGAACATCACTCCACAAGTTATAAACAATCAATATAATTAGTAATAAGAGTTGCATTTTATCACTCACGTAGGAGAAAGCCCAAGTATCATAGCAATTATCATATTTTTATATGAATAATATTTACGTACCAGAGTACCCTAGTCGCCGTGTACAAAATCCATCCGCGGTTATCCCACAACTAGCTGTAGTAAATAATACCAACAATACTTGCTGTATCTACCTTGGCCTAGTGCAGTTTAAATGGGAGACGGCAGTGCTTACTTGGTTTTTTTTTTTATAAATTACTCTTAGATATCACAAGCTAACAGCAGCCAGATTTGGATGTGTTTTATAATAAATACAGACATGAAGGAGATGTTTCAAAATGTATGATGTAGATGTATGGTGTCTGGTCCTGTCTGTATGTTGTAATTTTTCAATTATTTACTAATTTCCAATGGCTACGCTTAATGTAAAACCCCACGGTGTCTCGTTATCACAAATTATAAAATGACATGCAATATGTAACAGAAAAATTAATGAAATTTAATGTAAATAAAATTATTTTATATATTTGGCTTATTTAACCACTTCAAAATAATAAAATCATGCGCTTATAATTTAAATAAGTCAGAATTTAAAAAATTAATGAAAATATTCTAGTTATATTAACAATATTTTACATCTGTATGCCAATATACAAAACTTACATAACTTTGATTGTTTGTTAACATTCATATTAATCTACAACTGACACTTGTCTTATTTATTGTCGACAAGTATGACAAGGACATCTGTCACAACTTGCGTGAAGTGACAGCTGCCAGTTTCATGTCAGTATTGTTAAGCAGTTAGGTATATACGTGTGTGAAACGCCATTCTGAAATTTGCTGACAATTGATATCTACTTTGCGTATACATCTAAACAAATTATTTGTAATTTTAAAATGGATATCTCGCGGAAATATACACAAAACTGACTCGCTTTAAAACATCCCCTTTCTGTGGTTTTATGTCAATATCCTTGTACAATTCTTTTACTTACATAATTGTTCGATTAAGCACCATTTTATGTCAAAAGTAATCTACTATCTTAAGATACATTTATTACATACTATATGACATCGTTTTAAGTAATATAATCGATATATATTGTATCCTATGGATGTGGTTTACTTAAAATAAATTTTGATTCGAAGCGATACAATCGTTTTTACCTATTAATTAATAATGTACCAGAATACAAAATTACAGTCTTTTTATGGACTGGAGTTCTTCATATTTTAGAAGATAAACACGTACCCTCGAACATGCCCTGCACCCATGTCCTCAGACTCCTATCGTCTACACCTCCTACACCTATTATTACCTACACCTATTACACCTACATCTGAGCTACTTATCGTGGGACCATTCCACGCTTTTAATATCTCGCACTGAAGTAAACCCTGACTTGATCAAAACACCATTAATTTATACCAATTACAAAAAAATAATTCTTAAAAGTCACATTACACCTACATATACTTTATGTCTGTTGTGCGCTATAAGTTTAACTTAAGCTATCTTAAGTTTTGTCTCGAAAGACTGAATAGGCCTAAGATCCATTTTTCGTTAAGCACCTTGTTATTATTTAAATCAGTTTTTTTTATTTGAATCAAATAGGCTATACATTACATAGGTAATATTGTGTACCAAATATTATAATTAAACATTTTTTCCACTAATCATTTGCTCTGGTTCTGTTGTGAAGTTATTTTACTCAACCAAGACAATTAAAACGTTGTTACGGGATTTGGTACTAATTCTATGCTCCTACATACAGGTGACTCGTAAGTCATTTAACATATTAAAAGGGGATACTCAGTACTCGATTCCCGTTCCGAATATGTAATAAAAAAGTGTGCTTAAAATTTGACTTATTTACCATTAAAAACCAAAAGTATGGACAATCGGAGCTCACGCGGTTCAATAAACAAAAATCTGCCGAAAACGCGGTAGGTAAAACACCGGCGTTCGTAATTTCTCGGGTTCGCCGACAGCGTCGCCCCGCTCGCCCGACACCTACCTCACAAACCTGCTCATTATTCAGTTCTGATTAAGCGCACGCGCCGATTATTATTGGCAAGTAGTTTTACTTCCGCGTCCCGTGTACCTCAGTTACCTAATAACAACAAAGGTGAAGACATCAATTTCCGAATGAAGAATACTGGGGGATGGCTCGTGCGTCTGGTCGTGTGCCAACGACTGATCCTGGCGCAATACGGTTGTACCGCGAGTTGTTTCCGGGCTGAACAGTACCTACGCCATATTGACCAAGGAGATGTACATTTTGTACACTTAATAAGGTTGGTGTGATTTTATCAATTGTCGAACATTGTAAATAAATTTAATTAATTGTTGTAAATAAGATATGATTCACTTTTTAAATACGCCAAAAATACGAAGTTAAGTGTACTTACGTACCTAATAATAGCTTTACCTACCTAATAATTCAGTCATTAGGTATTTTTCTGTCATATCTAACGAATTTTTTGTGGTGGTTTCGTGTATCATAGTTTATGAGATTACCTTGGTATTTTTGCCTGTCCTAAGCCAGGAAAAATATGAAGGGAAAATGATTCTTATCTTGTCCTTGTCAAGGGTCACCGAACCCGCCCGATCGCGCGGCACAACCACCATTAGACCGCAGTGTTTTGAGCGTTTGCACACTGTGTCCATACTTCCCGAGGATTTTTAGATATCTTTGAGTACCATTTTTTAAATATCTATCGTGCAGAACTTTGATTTTATATTTATAAACGTATGACCATGTACTTTTAATTAATAA
>DWPT01008048.1:0-10437 GCA_018251895.1 Agathymus mariae mariae
TATTTTTTAATCTGTCGTGCCGGCACAGCGGTTAGGGAGTTCGTGTAAAACTACCGGCGCGCGCGCATCGAAAAAAACCTAAAGTGTGTGTGTGTAACGAACTCGAACGCTTTTTCATATTCAGCACTCATCAGGGCAGTGTCAACACTAGATACTGCGATCGCAACCCTCGAGGTGGAAGACCATTGAAGGCGGACACCCAGCAGACCAGGCGTGTGCCTACCACGTGCGGTTTTTGTTTAATTGCGTTCGCCACACTTAACTATTTTTACAACGACCGAAACACGTATACTAATGTTAAATAATTAAACGATGTAACGTTCAAAGTTTATGTTAATTGTATACTTGAAATATAATTGAACCAATGTTATGTTTAGGTAGATACTCACTTGTAACCTGTATTCCTCAATAAAGGAGATTTGATTCGATATTTATTTATAATTTCAAACAAACGAAGCGAACACTGTAAAATTAAATAATCTAAAGCGATTTAATAAAAAATTACAATTTTCTAAACAAAAATCCAATTCCCAAGTGCACAGCGCTGAACATAGAACCAAGTTCTTGCACTAGGTCGCTCTGTCTGCTGGAGGTCTCTGGGCAGCCGAACGTTTGGAGAGAGAGAGACATAATGATACCAAAATAAGTAGAGTTAACTTTACTACACAAAGTACTTGTGAGAAAGCATTTAACAAAACAACCAGGAAACTATGAACAGCTGAGACACAGTTGGGAAATTTATTAAATATTATGATATAATGTGCTTCGATTCTTTTGGTCATTTTATCGGCTGTCAATATAAAAAAAAAGGCTTAAAATTGTAATTTGGGACGACCCCATAGCTTGTCGAGCGAAGGGGAACCGAGTTCGAATCTCGGCCGAGGCAGACTATTTATGTGACAGATAAATGTTTGTTCTCGAGTCATGGGTGTTTGTGATGTCATATTTGTGTACGTCCACGCCACCAACAACACAGGGAATATACTAGTGCGGGGGAGTGAGTGTGTGAACGTTTATTATTAAGTAGAATAATTGACAGTACATACAAATCTCATTTACAAAACAAAGGGACATACCGCTTCAGTGTGTGCATGGTTCAGCGTGGGAGAGTCCGGGGACGCGGCCTCCGCGCTGGTCAGTGAGCTGGAGCTTGACCATAGCAGGGCGCTCAACAAGTCGCCTGAAAACATAATACAGTATTATTAGTCATCACAAAAAAAATCACAGAAATTCACATCAGGGGCGGCCATAGGGTTGTTAATTACAATTACATTTATTAGTAGCAGTCAAACACTATTCGTTTGGGTAAAAAAATACATTGATTGATTTGATTATCCTGTGTTTAGCCATTTCAGGTAATTCATAAGTTTACAATTTTAACCAATTTAATTGGTTTTCACAAGTAATTTAATATTAATTTATGTTGTACAATTTTAAAGTAGGTCATTTATTTTAAATAAGTAAATTATTATTATTGTTAAATAGGACAATAATTCAAAACGTACTCGTGTTGTGTGCCGAGAACGACGGTGGACCACTTTGAACAATTATAAAGGTAATTGCACAGTGAGCGTTACCTATCTCGTCGTGAGGTTTTAAACTTTAAATCCACGATAACCGTAAATAGTTGATTCTAACGTATTAAATACGCCAAAACCATTACGGTTATTTATCTTTTTTTATATTATTTATTTACTTGTAATATGTACAAACTTATTTTTATATTCTAAAGCAGCGATCGCCAACCTGCGGTACATTATGTTATCAAATGACATATTTTTAAATTGTCTTTTAACGACACAACCTTACGCAGGTTCCTAACGATCTTTCATTGCGCAGCTGATTGCTCGTGACGTCACGACGGTCGGAACGGAGGTCCCCGCGCGGTGCGGGGGGGGGGGGGGGGGGGGGGGGGGGGGGGGGGGGGGGGGGGGGGGGGGGGGGGGGGGGGGGGGGGGGGCCGGGGGGGGGGGGGGGGGGGGGGGGGGGGGCTGCGCGTTGCTCTTATTGATGGCCAGTAGCACTTGAGTTCGTAGTTAATTACAATGCCCATTATTTTATGAAGAATATCTTAAATTTTTTTATGATCAGTCTGAAGTATCCAAAAATTTTAACGGTATATTTCCAAGACCTGCTCTCTGCATTGTCCGGAAATATATTTGTGGTAGGTACCTAAAAACAGCGGTGTATATAGACACAGTACTACGCATTGTACATTTACATTTGTTATTATTACGTTACTTCTGTGAATAGTTATTACTGACTATATTTAAACTATTAAAGTTTTATAAGTAGTAACATTTGTAAGCTAGTATCGCGTGAAACGGCTATAAATAGTTTCACATTGTATTCGAAGCTTATGGCTTGTTATCAGGTTGGGGGTGAGCTTACGATGGTGGTCGTCGTGTGTGGGGGTGGACGGGGTCGCGGGGCTCGCGGCCCCGCCGTTCACCCCTCCGGGCGGTGCAGAGCTGTGAGCAGGGACATCAGGACCACCTGCGGACGGAGACGCCTTGGTTATTTAGGAATAACTTATGCCGCTTTAGTAGACGGTACGAACATTGAAATGACTGAATAATTAAAATAAGTAAATAAATAATTGGGGAACATAAAAACAATGTGTACTAAAGATATAAATAAACCAGGGATTACAAACATTTTTATCTTTCTCCAAAGGCGTTGAGACAGTGCTACGAGATCAAATAGGGTTCTTTAATCGAAAGGTCCATCGCTTAGTTTTCTGACAACAACGTAAATACAAATGTACTATACGCAGTGGCCATTATGTGAAATGACCGAGCTTAACAAACCACATGAAATCAACACATTTGGCACGAGTCTTTTGGCGATATATCTATCTACTAATGTTTAAATCTTTCGCTAATCTCACCAGTAAAAAATGAAGGATTACCTTCAAGTTCAATTTCAAACTGTAAAATGAACATGATTAACCAAGTAGAACACTTTGAAGTTTGAACACATTTACGTGAAAATTATATTGATAATGGCGGAAATACTGAGAAGTTGAAACAGTTAACTTATATGTTAAATTTCCAAAAAAAATATTTGATTCAATCCCAATAAAATTTTATTATTGGCAATGTAAATGGTGGAGCGGTGTGTGGATAGTATACGGTCAAACGTATGTGGGTACTTTAGGGGACACTCACCACAGAGGCCCGGCGCCCAGGCACAGCGAAAAACACTCGGCGTCGGACTCGGACAAGGCGGAGCGCTTGCTGCCGCCGAACGCGGTCAGAGGCGCGCCTTCACCACTGCAAATACAAATATATATAAAACATATATAAAGATATATAGATAAACTGATACTGTGTCGGGAGGAGGGAGGGAGGGGGTTGGACAGATATTCGCAAGATATTGGGCCTCGCAACGGAAGGTACCGTCTTTTTATTATGTAACGGGTACTCGCGGTCTATCTATCTAGACGTAGGGTATAGATAAATCTACCATTAGCTTGTCGACGAATTCTCCCGCCACCGCAGTTCCGCCGTGACCATGATCAATGCAATTGGATCGAAATATTGGCAATAAATAAAACGTATCGTGAGTACCCGTTACATAATAAAAAGTACAAATTCTGCAATGTCATCGGTCTAAAATCATAAGGTCATGCGACATCCCTAGTCGCTGAGACTAAGGGGCAGCAGCCATCCGATGCATCATAGGGGAAGGCTCAGGATTGTAATTTGAACGCACCGGTGCCTACAATCAGGTTTCACATCGGTCACCTGCACGGCAGACTGGGGGTCGGGACTTGCACGCACCCCTAGTTTGTCAATGTGTGCGTATTATAAATTAATTATCACTGGCTTTGTTGGAGGAAAACATCGTGAAAAAACCTTCATACCTAATAATTTTCCATAATGTTCTTGATGTGCAGTGTGCCAATCTGCACTTGACCGGCGTTGCGAATTAAGGCTTTTACCCCTCTCTTTTTGAAAGGATAGCAGAGCCCAACAATGGGCAATAATGGGTAGTATAGATGAATTAGATAAATATATTCTTTATAGGAACTCGCCCTGGTTTCTAAAAGGTTTTTACATTTCTTTAAATAAAAACGTAAAATGATCGCTGTCAGAGGCCAAAGCAACTCTATTTTGGTTTTTTTATAGCCAAAAAGGCAGACGACAAAGCAGACGGGCCATCCGATGGTAAGTGGTCATCGTCGCCCATGGACATAGGCAACACCAATGGAGTCATCATAGCAACGCCGATCCTGGAGGAAAGCTTCTTTTGAAGAACTCCATATCATAGCGCTTCAGGAATTCCTCGGAAGGAAGCTCGTTCCACAATTTGCAAGTGTACGGCAAAAAGATCACGAGAATCGGACCGTGGTGGAGTGCCACGAAATCAGTCGGTGTGGATTGAACGTCATTGTTCGGCGGATGTTGCGATTATATAAGGCTGACGTGGACACCAGGCCCAACATTTCCTAGCCAACACTCGCCATTGTAATACCGATAGAACAGACAAAGGGAACAGATGCCTGTTCTCAGGCTTCAAAATTCAAGCGCCGCTCAAGATAGTCGGTGACTTGTGGGTCTTTGACCATTCTGACTCCGCGCATCTGTACGGCGTCAAATGGACTGAACTGAGCCAGTGATTTGGTCTGACCTGTGACATATCTTACACTACGAGATGGGATTGAGCGAATAGTTAAATATAAACACCAAAACATCGAGCTAGCAAACATGTCCCTCGTCCAGTCACACAAAACAATCTCGTTTATCAACTGTGAATTATATTTAGTAAATATCATTGTACATGGTTGATAGTAGGTAACGCGAACAAATAACGAAGTCACGTATTGCAATTATAGGTTTAACTGATATGATAACATGTGCCTTAGTAAATATTTTATCGCCAAACAAATAGTTTTCCTGGTAGGTTAATAAGGTACTTAAATTACCCTACTGCGCACTTAAATTTTTATTTCGCCGCCGAGCTATTTTTCCCCAATGGGAGTTGCCAACGCGTTGTCAACAAGCGGAAGGATCCCTTAGATGAGTCATAACTTTATTAGAACCTGATAGATGGCGCTGAAAACTGCTGTGTTACAGTTGTCACAGACGACCACGTATACGACATCACGTCTGCGCCGGCTGGGAATAGAACCAGTCATTCTCTAAACAGAACTTCGACACTAAGATTATCCTATTCCGCGGATTATAACCTTTTACCTATAATATAATTAAAACAGTAATTACCGCGTGATTGCACAGACTGACGTAAAAATTCCTATACGCCTTAGCTATGGTCAACAAAGCCTAATTACATAATATTTTTTTTTTTTTAGTATTTAATAAGCAGATTTGGCCGCGTTGCGTTAAAGTTAATTAATCTATACTAATATAATAAAAAGAGTACTAATTTTGTGTTTGTATATTCTCAGGAAACACGGTAGTTATTTGAAAAGTTATTTTACCGTTACAAAAGATATAGACAAGATATATACCATATGTCATGTGCATGAATTACGTAGTCACAATATGTCAACAAGCACAAAGTGCATACCTAACATTAACTACAGATCTATTACAAATATATACACTAAATACTGTGTTTATAAAGTGTTAAAAATATCGGTATATTATAAAAAGATAAACGCCAAGTGTTATTTACACATTCAAACGTTGCTACAAAATAAACACTATGTAATGCCGAGCGTATTAAACTTGAATTACTCTTAAACCGTTATTATTACATTCCTCTTGTATGCATATAAGGCGGAGGTTCTCAAACTTATTTCGCCTACCGCCCACTTTTGAACGTCAATTATATTATGCTATGTAAGCCTGGTCTGGAGTTTAAACTTAAATTCTAAACCAGACTTATTACCGGTGAAGACAATTAAAACGTAACTTTGTAATATTAAGAATATCGATGTGAAGTGAACGTGTCAAAACTGATCTAATGACATAGTTCTTCACATGATGATTTTAAGCAAGTTTGTTGATATTGGGTTCGAATTTACTCAGAAACAGCCGCAAGTCGCCGTTGGTAACATACAAACGATTTAAAATCATTTTCATTATTTATTAATCACCCATCGCCACCCTAAACCACTTTAACACTCCTCACCTTTTGTGCATCTTACCGCCCCCCCTCTAGGCCTCCAGCGCCCACAGAGGCGTTATCGCCCACTTTGAGAATGACTGATATAAGGTGTGGATTATGTTGATATAATGTTATCATTATGGCGGCATTATATGATTACTTTATGGAACGTAACAAAAAATGTTTTGTCTGAACGCGACGGAATACGTATATTAGGTAAAATGATAATTTAATAAACGCTTGATGAAATGAACTTTCGTTTCGCGTGCAGTTTCAATTTGTGAAGTTTAAGTTGGTTAGTTATTATAATATGCAATATATTCCTTAGCAATATGATAAGTGAAGGTGCAAAAGTTGTCTCTTTAGTTGAGATTTTTTCTTACCGATTGTATGACCATTATTGTCATGACTTTAATTCATGGAAATATAAAATAAATAAATAAAAGATCAACCACTCACTGGCACCACAGCCCGCACTATGGGTCCCCTGTCTTGCGGACGGCATGGACGAACACAAATATATAAAATCACAACCACTTATGACCTCGAACCAAATATCTGCCCCGGCAGGGGTTCGTACCCGGAACCAGTCGATCGATAGACAGATTCAGTACAAGCCAGGCTACGGAGTCGACAAACCAACATAATGGTTGTTTTTTCAAATGTGCTTCGGTTGTAAAATTGGAGCCGGTTCCTTTAACAATAGGTTCAGTTTTTCGCTTTCAACGCGTAGATGGCGCTGTGTGTTGCAATTGCAAGAGGAATACATATATAAATGAGACGTCGCAAACATCCAAGACACAAGAATAAATATTTAACTATCTCACAAATGTCTATCCACGAATCGAACCCGGGATCCTTAGCTCGGCTGGAAGTCACTACCAATCGGGCTACAGGATCATCAATTAATATTATAAAAAGAAAATTTAATGCAGGTACAATTTTACAAGGCGCAAACCCTCAACGTTTTTCCCCGAGCGCTCTTACAGAGCTGGGATTGCGTCTCCCCCGATTGACCTTTCTAGACGTATCCACTGGCCGATGCCGACCGTATTTAAAAGCGTTTAAGCGTTCGAGGGTACCAAAAAAATTTCTCGATAAATTAATATTTACGAAATATTAATTACAATATGTAGTATCTCACCTGTATAGTTTCACAACCATGTTTGACAAATATATTTATCAAAAAACAATTCAATACGCTGTAAATAACCGCTTAAATATAGCAGTATTTTTAAAATATCACTCTATATCACAATAGTTTATAATGGAATGTGCGAGACGAAAATAATAAAATAATCTACATTAACACTTAAGAAAACTAAAGAATTCTTAATTTATAATGTTTTCTAAACGTTAACGTATTTTTTCTTCTAAAAATCAGTTGGCTGTATCTAGAATACAGCATAATATTATTATGATTCGTTTTTTTAAATTAAGATTCTTTTTTAAATCACGTGCGATGTTTATCAGACTGTAGAGACTACTGTCGAGTTTTGAGGTAAACATTAGTATCGAGATAGTTTGCCAAAATCTTAAATAGACTTTGATACATGTAAATAGGTACATATACAGGGGAAAGTTTGCGCATATCATTAAATTATACGTTTTAATTGACGTTAGTTTTGACGTATACTTATTTTAATTTACAGCTTATATAAAAATAGCTTCATTGTTATTTTAACGAAATATTTAGTTTAGGTTTTGAATATTGTTAAATATATATGGATTGCTATGTTTGCATAACTGTGTTATTTCCGTGTGCCTTTCACTTTAATGTATATTTTTCATCATCTCTACATTTCTGTCATGCCCAGATTAGGCCGTTAATTAAATATTCAAAAAAAAAATATTGTATTAAATTTACCGAAGGTAAAGCAAACAATGTATAAAACATTAATAGATTTAAAATGCGCATTGTGTTTACATATCTTTGCCAAAAATTTCGTCATTATTTCGCTGACATTTTGAAATATAAAATAAAATTTACCTGAACATACCATAACATAAACATTTTTTGTAACTAATTATGGTTCTAGCAACCAGAATTGCGTTGGCGCCAAAACTCTGACAACGTTCGCCTCAAACACTGTTTTTTTCTTTTCTCTGTGGCTTTTGTCTTGTAAGTCATTCAATGACGCAAATAGTTTTTTTTTTTTTTCATTCTTAAATATTACAATAGCAAAGCTGCCTACCTGTATATTATTATATTATTTATAAAGGTAATAAGGATACCACGGAATAGTGATTAGTCGAATACGGAATATTCAAGTTCTGCTGCTTTCACTGCACTTTTTCTACACTCAAAAATTACTCAATATATATTGACGTGATTTTTTACTGTTGAGAAATAATTAGTTTAACAGAATTAAAGTTACAAATTTATCTCTCAATCAATGAATAGCGACTAGTAGATTCTTTCAAACTAATTCAGACAAAAAATCTAATGATACATAAAAAAATATTTAGTATATACTATTATTGTCTGTTTTATACATAAACAAACAGGCTTGGTTTTCTGCAAAATGTTTGCAGAAAACGATCGTAGCGCCACCTACCCGGTAAATGAAGCTAAGCCTTCCAAGGACTCACATAAAAATCAGTCTAGACGTTTGAGAGGTGTTCAGACATCATACACAGATAGAACCATTTCGTATATAAATATACACAAAGACAACAGTAAACCACTAATTTTGGATATTTTCCACAAATTTTTGCACTTTTTTTGTTTTGTTTGGTGTTCACGAGTTTTAGTATTATCATAAAAAAATGTAAACAGAAAGTTATTTAATTATTAGACAGAAAGATAGTAGATATAGAGTATTTCTTATCGTAACATCCTGATCTACGGAATTTCCCAAGGAACCATGAATATTTTGAATTTAGTAGTTTTCCATCGAAATATCCTGATGGCCGGAATTACCCAATATAAATACTGTTATGTTTACTATGCATATATAACCAGTACTTATTTAAACCTCGATATGCCTATAGAAAAGTATTTTAGTAATATAAACAAATCAGATCCAACCCGTCACATCACCCAGCGGCCATGTTGTGAGTGACGTCAAGGCAAACATAGAGCGCGCGAAACACTCAGCTGTCAGGAGAAAGCGATTGTTGTTCTATTCTAAACGTTGTGTGATTTGGTACAAGACTGTTCTGCCCTCCCATGTCCTCGTACTAATTTATGGTAATAAAATATTAACCAGTGAAATAGTAACACGGGTCAGATTATACATTTACAATAACAAAAAAAAAAAAGAAAACCTCTCTAACTAATAAAACGTTAAAAGTATACATGTTTTTTATTTAATAATTATAGTATAGTATATTAAAAACTTCAGTAATTTTTAAACTCTGACATTACTTCAAAAATATCTCAGTAATCCTGAGATATCAGAACAAATATGGTAATCACCCACTCTTACACCTAAGCTTTAATCTGTCAAAAGGTTATAATAGCCAATTGTGTCTAGATTGCAGATAAAATACTACAGATACGAAACGAGACCCAAATAAACAAAGTCACGTGTTGGCTTGGCGCGCAATTTGTTTATTTTTACATCTGTGAGTTGGACGAGGCGTGGTCGAATTATTCTTTTTATTGTGTAGGTAAAATATAGTCCGTTTTCTTTGCCAAATAAATATAAGGATATACAAAATATTTCATATAAATTATTCTGAATTAGGCATGGGTCTAAAATTTCCTAATTTAAAAAACATGTGTCTCCTTATAATCAAACTGGGCAAGTGAAAATAAGTAATTTTGCAAGAACTAAGGTTGTCATAAATAACGTTAATTTTATATGATGGATATTAATTTTGTATTATTATATGTATGTTTTGTTATATTATTATTCAGCAAACCATATTAAATATTAGTTATGACAGGGTGATTGGAAATATGTTGGCAATTCGTTAGGAGAATCTAGGAAAGGTCATTTGCAATCAAATTACCTCGCGTACGATATCTATCCAAGTATGAATAATTTTTGAGTAATTCAATATTTTAAGATTTTTTTCAAGAAATCACTAATGCATAGAATATGATTTTGCTATTATTATTTAGTTGCCGACACTTTAATGCATAATTATAACCATTAGACGTTAAATATTTTCAATTTTTAAATTACAGCTACACATTATTTTAAATTGTCATATTTTAATCAGGTGTTTCCAACTAAAATAGGCAATAACAACACATTGTAGGACTGAAAACGAAAACTCGTATTTTTAATGTTCTTGTGGCGTAAAGCCACGCCTTGTACCCAAAAGCCTGAGGTGTGGGCCAAAAACATATTTTATTGTCTATGACACCTTTCTGCGCGGAGACGACGGACCTCTATGACCAGGGGA
>DWPT01008049.1:0-10436 GCA_018251895.1 Agathymus mariae mariae
AAGAATAAACAGTAAATCGTGAACTCGGTGTATTAATTTGACGTGAAGAGGCCGAAACCCAGGCCAGCCGGCCACAACCGCTATTTCTCTGTTTCTAGCATTATTTATCTTGGAACGATACTATCTTCAGTGTTTTCATTAATATCAAAAATATGTAGCTCACGTTATCACCGCAGATGCCGGCGCTAGATTTACTTCTTTATAAGGTTAAAGATTTGTAATCGTAAGTTGTGCGTTATAAGTCAAACGTCAGCTACATCACTGAGATTTGCGCACAAACAATTATAAAAATTAATAAATCCGTAACTTCAACTCCCTCTGAGCTCCGTACCGTAAGTTTTGCGGGCGTCGCACAAACATTCAAATAAAATCATGGTAACATATTAAGCGTAATGTATCACGCAATAGATCTATTAAATATCTGGCTATTCTTTTTAACTAAGATTTGTAAAATTAAGGCTTGTAGAGTTAGGGGTTTGGCTCTTCATGTGATATGATAACCGTTTAACAATGAAAGCGTTTGATGGGATCGTCAATCGGAAACGTTATTGATCTAATCTTTATTTTTCTACACGATCCAACTCTGGATTTCTTTCTACGTACATATTTGTCATCACCTTCTCTAACTTCCTTAAAATTTAAATTCGTGAAGGAATACTTTTATGGCCCTGGGTGACTGCCCAGAGCCAAAGTAACCTGCGGGAAGTGCACGGCTCTATCGACCGTACGACTGTGACCGAGCTCCTAAGAACCTGGTCGTGGGGACCAAAGACCTAAGTCTATGAGGTCCTGCGGTGTGGACAAATTGGCGAGTTGAGTGGAAAGGGAGGAGTAGGTATGCACGCGTACCTGATTCCGCAAGCGTACTGCCTTTTGCTGAAGGCCCACGCTGATGTTGAAGCTACAAGTGTGCTCCTGTCACTTTCACCAATGGTTTTTACTGTCCTAAGCTACACTAAATTATAATTAATTAATAACACGTGGATTGGAGTGTCCATATTGCAATATGGCCGTACTCGTGGGCGTACTAGCGTCAGCAGATTCGCAGTGCTGCCTCGTAGTCCATCAGCGCTGATCATTGACGACCAACTGGTTGTATTCGCGTACATAGGTCGGGACCGTGGAGAGGAAGGAACGGATGGAGAATAATGGCAACATATCGTAGCAAAATCTATACTACTAGCACGCGCGAAATTTAAACATATATAGCGGATACAAATACTTTGTAGATTATGTATTTTATGGTTCCTTTTTTCCATATCCTCTACCTATTCTGTACTTCTATTATTTTTTTACGTTTGTGGTCTCAAAAATCCCTTTATTATTAAGCAATTGAGATAATTCTTTTTTGATCATGAAAACCGTTCTTGAGTAAATGCAATTATTATTTCAAATAACTTTGCACAATTTCGGATTAATTTCATACATACCATTTCATACAATCGAACAAAAAAATAAGCTCTAAGTAATTTTTGGTATAACGCTACGACAAAATAACCGGGAATGCTTACATTTCATTCGGCTTAGCCGACTACGTAAAGTTTGCGAAACTTGTCGACAAGGAATTGTGAGACGTGCCCGCGGTGACGCAGGATTGGTATTTTGTTTTACCGTTGTAATAGCCTGAGGCTTTAATCCGCTCAAAAACACTTTCAATAGTTAACTTTCAATCAATCGCTAAACAGAATTGCTTTTTTTGTTATTTGTCCAAAATGTTTTACTAAAATTATGCTATTTATTACGGCGTTTTGGTAACATCACGGACATGCAGAGAAAGTTTGTAATTCCAACTTTTATTTTCTGCACAAAGCAATAAGTCACATCGAATATTTAATATTCCATGAATTGCTGTTCGTTTACAGTTAAATTTTGCTTTTGTTTGTTTTATGTATTGGGGCGACCTACATTACTCCCCCAAATCCCATGCTGGCATAACAGGGTGTCGTAAAAAGCGACAGAAGCCAGCCTGCTTCGAGCTAGGGCTTCGCGTAAGGATTATATTGTCAGTATTATTATTAAGTCAATATCACTAATTATTGTCAGTATTATTATTAAGTCAATATTACTACTAGTATTATCATCTTGCCGTTCCTGCCTTGCTCGCTACCACCCTTTTACTTGTATCCCGGCTTGGGTTCCTGCTGGGGGCTTGAGAGTCGGTACTTTATTTCTCACTTTCTTTTCGTCTCCTGGCCGACATCACATCAGGGATAGCTTTGTTCTGTTATAATCAGCTGGTACCTAAAAGACCTGCATAGTGTTTACGTTTAATGACTTCATCCATTCCAACTCACATGTGTTCTCCTGGGTTCGGGCAATATGAGGGGTTAGGGCCATCATCTACTAATTTGAACTTTGAGAAGGGTGCAGCATTCCAAGCCGAGTCCGTCGCGCGAGAAATATATGTACAAACTACTAAGATACCACGGATTATTTATTATCTTTATAGCGCCATCTTTTGTTAATGGTAGTCATATTTAAGCGTTATAATATACTTTGTCATAAAAATACTTGACGGCCAACGCTATCTATCTGTGTTCTTTTATATCGTGAATCCAAACATCGATGTTAATCAATGGTCAGTAGGTACTGTTATTTATTGAAACAGTTGGACTATCAATGCATAATATTTTGTAGTTTATTACAATGTCTGTCATCAAATTTACTTCATATCTTATTCGTAGAGCAAGCAATAGCAAAAAGCCTTTCTCCCCGAGAATCACTTGTGAACTGTTTGGAAATTCAATTTGTAACTCATTTATATTTCATTCACCTTGTTTACATTTGCTGGCTTTATTGACTCTCTGTTAAGCCATTTGCTTCGTGAGCAAATAATGAACTCCGGTTCTAGCTAGCCTCATCGTACACTCGACCTCCCTTCGCTTCAGTGTACTTACACCTTGCGTTTATGCATAATAAGCATCCGCGTACGCAAGAATTATTACTTTTTTGTAAATTATTTATTAAAAAATATTAGCTGTGTGTTTGCAATATTTTACTGCAATAGAAACAGAAATATAGTCAACACTTTGTTCATTGCCCTCTCAACAGATTATTCATGCTGACATTTGCTGCTTATTCGTGGATAAAATTTAAATAAATCAAAAAATCGAAATATGTTACGTCAGTAGTTTCAGTGTTGTAGTTTTATATGCAAAAACTAACATACAGACAAAAAATGTGTTTTTGCGTTTATATCGATAACAAAATCTACCTAAATAAAAATTTCACAAATACTTGTCTAACCGCTTCTGTCTGTTACAATGTTATTACAACTGTACATAATAAAAACAGTAGACACTGGCCTTCGTTTGGGATAGTAACCTGTGAGCACTCCAGTTTTAATGTTTCAACGTTCACTACCCACGACACTGGTTGTCAGTGTGAAAATTTAATCCCGGTCAGATTGACCACCACCTTTAGTTTTGTTTTTACTAAGTTACAGTATAGACAAATTATTTGCCTCGGCACCGTTATTTTTTCGTCACATGTCTTGTAAGTAAACACAAAAATTGGGATGATATATTTCAACAATAATTGTGTTGTCAATCCAACATCCTGGTCGTACCTTGCAAACTTAAAGTGCCTAGAAAAAAAAAATCTTCTTTAAGATGTCGCTCAACATCAATATCAATCACACTTTCTTCTTCTCGCGAAGTCCTCGACCCGAAGGTTGTATTAACATATTGTAAGCTGACCTTCTTTATTAATCTCTTGTTATTGTTATGGTGTACGATAAAGAGTATTCCCTTATATTCTGTTCTACAAGTTTTAATTATTGTAAAGTTCACTTTATTTATCATCATCATTAGCTATATTTGAAAGTCTCGGGTGAATGTGCAATTCTAAGATTAATTCATCATTACAAGGATTTAATCAAGCATTGCAATGCGGTGTCAAGTTGCTAATGAGTACTTTAATAGTTGATTAACGAAGTATCTTTCTCATACGACAACAAAATATCATACGAGTATCGTACAATGTAACCAAGTCCCGACACACACCACAACAAACATAAAATTTCATTCTTATGACGTAGCCAACGGCCCGTCAGACTTAGTTCGGGTCGGATTATTGATTATATACATTTACATGATTATTATAATTTTAATATTTTTGACTTGATTAGCCATCATTAGGTTTACTGATATTTTGTATAGCCTACCATCTGCACAATCATGTGTTCTCACTACATACCAATTATCGTGAAGTCCTTGAGTCACATTAGGACAAAGAGATAGACGGACAGACAGATATTTCAAAATAGTGAAATTGATGTCAGTTTGTCAAAAAACTAATATTTATCATGGATTTTGCAAAAAAATGTAATGCACAGACAGAGATACATTGCGGATTAAATAGATAGATAGATCTTATTATAGACTATCTTCTGCGCGATCACGCGTTGTCACTACATACTGATTAATATTAAGATCGGTCAGGCCGTTCTTGAGTTATCCCGAGACGTACAGAATAGCTCAACAGATTTATACGGTAGTATATATACAGATAATATCTGTAAAACCCGCTGTTACCACGATATCCAGCGGTAGCTGTTGATGTTAGGAAAATATATCGTTTAAATTCCGAAGTAAAGCAATTCGCGGCTTCACAGACATCAGAAATAGATTCAACGCAGAAGTTTGTGGGCGATATAGCGAATAAAACTTTGAGCGTCTCTTTAATAGGAGAGAACTGATATCCTCTCTGGATCTAGGCTACTTGTAAAGTTACTACGCGGATCCGTTATAAATTGTATACACTGCGGTATGTAAGAGACAAGATTGCGAGTGACTAGTCGTATTGATAATAATATAATATTATTAATAATTAAATCTCCCACACGCATGCAATGACACCTAGTGTTGCAGGTGACATGGGCCCACGGCCCGCGACCGAACTGGACTACAGAGTCCCACTACATTATTAAATAATATCATTCCACTGAGGTGCACTTTTAACATAGTATTTCATTGCGTGGTTACAACCAACTTACTTCAAAAAAATATACAATACTACATAATTGTTTCATTTCACCGTATTTGAACGTCTTGTTCGAAGTCATGTGCTGTAAGCCATTAGTGAACGGTCGCTTAAAACGATCAGTATACGATTGGCGTTGGTTTATTGGATTATTGTATGTCATCAAATATATATTTTAATCTCCACTTACTTTCATGGTAACAACTTATTACTTCATAACGTAATGACTCCAATGCTACGGACTAGAAAATACGTTTTATAAGGAAAGGAATGCGAACGCTATAAATTACTGAGCAGCTTCCCGGCTCCCCGGCCGCGGGTGCTCGTCGCCGAAGGGCCCGAAGCGTCCGATACCCGACAATTACTTATATACAAGTTGTCAACGGAATCTAGGAGACTATAACGCAGTTTTCACAGGAGCATCTTGTGATCGTCGCAACCTTTACACACCTACTGCCATTATTGCCGACAACGACGCCGATCAAATCGACGCCGGTTATCGATTCGTCTTGGTTTTGATTACTCCTTAATTTGAAATTCAAAACTGTAACACGTTCCGAGTTCGAAGATCTTCGTTAAGATCATTGTTTCAGTTACCATGAATTAACTTCATTTATTAACTACAAGCGGGCCGCCCTGACATCGTGCGGGATCTACAATTAATTATTAAACATACACACTTAATACATAGCCTCTGTCCATCCGGAATAATGTACATTCAAAATGGTAAGATATTTTTTTAAACAGGAGCCGTGATTCTAAGAGATTACCTTCCGCATATGCATATTTTTTTATATAATGCCTATTGATGCATGTGAATATTAGTATAAATTATATAAACATTTTATGTGTAAAAGACTCACGCTTCATCTTGATCAGAGTTAGTTCGCATAGTTTCCGTTCCGTTGTTAGTTTTATCTTGTATACAACAAATTAATGGCTCCAACTTATGCCATCTGAAAAGGTTTGGAGTGTAGCGTGTCGAAATCTGTTGATGCAAATACTGTCTCAAGTACGCAAATGCTCATGAAATGTGCCCCTGCCGGTCACTCGTCCAACTTCAATCTGGTTGGTAATGGTGTATGGTAGGCTATATGCGCATTAAAGCTTATTACGTGCACGATACGAAACGATATACAAGAAAATGTAACGTTAATAATATCAGTGTAAAAGTACGTGACAGATTTTAGCATTGAATAACATTCCTAGATATAGATTTCTCGTTGGCTTTCATCAATGTGACCTGGTTACCCAAACTTCCGGAGCAAGCGTTTTGCATGCAAATAGGTTCCTCGTACTTGATTGAGCTGCATCTATTGTCGTACAACTGCTGATATTACCCGTTCTATGTTTTTATTCGAGATATTGCAGACCAGTACGTATTCGTGGATTACTTGTGACGAGCTGCTCTGATCACTAGTAGCACCGATTATTGAGCAAATTGCTTCGAAATGTAATCCATTATGTAGTAAGGTTTAATATGAGAAAGAAATGAGAGAGCGGTTGAGAAAATCAAAAGGAATCGTACCTTTCGTTCTTTTTTATGGTTTTAATCCGTTTTCTAAAGTTTTTGGGCTTGCACTTACACTCACACACATCGTTTGTTCTTTACGTCTATTGCAGACTATGCAACCCACAGCAACCCATTGGTGGGTCGTAACTCATAGTTAGTGAAAGCGCACGGTAAAATATCAGATGGGCTCTGAAACATAAAACATAGTCGATGAACACCTTATTTGTGACACATTTCAAGATCACTGAACTTGAAGAAACTTAAATTTTTTCATCCATGAAGTTAAGGAAGTTTTTTCTAGAATTTGGAGGCATTTTTAAGGTAGGTCACGGACCGCTTCACTCTCAGAACCACTAGTGTATTGCATTTTTCAGCTTCAGTCTTATTAATGCGTATCCTATTTGAAAATAGAGAATTTAGTGTAGACGGCCGTACAGCATGCAGCATGCACTATCAATTCCGCCTTAATCCTTGATATTAAACAAATAGCACAACATTTTGAAATACAATTTAAGTTCTGATATCGTCGACATCTGGTCTGATTTGAGAAAAATATAATTTTGGCTTTAAGCCAGGAGAAATGGGTAGAGAAAAGCAACTCAGAAAAGTTTACACAAAAAAGGTTCAAGTCACAAAGATCATTTAGGCGTATAGTCATGGTCCAGTTCTGCTTTGCGTTGCTTTCACCACCTCTTTTGATGAACTCTTTTTGGGATATAAACTATGTTGAAGAAAGCTAAGGAGATAAAGTTAGAGTTGCTTGTTACCTGAATGTACAACCCAACCGACTCGACAAACAAAAAAATAGATATAGATTTTCAAACCAATAATTGAGATAAAAATGTTATGTATGTATTTTAGTGTTACGTACGTGTACATAAGCTCCGTTCAGTCCGTTTAGGCTGACGATTTTTTATAAATTTAACATTAGCTATTTATGACATGTGAATAACAGTTATACAGCGCATTATGTATAATTATTGTATTCAGCGACTTGTACAACAGATAGGAATTAACTATCTCTTACACACAGATCAAATACACCAACCAAAATGTCACTCGTTACACAAAGGTCCAGGTTCAAGTACAAAGATAGAGCCAGAGTCAAATCCAAGTTCAACTTATAGTTCAAATTTAAATTCAATTACGCACATAACTTATTTTTCTATTACGATTTCGAAAAGGAATTCGAACAGATTTAGAGTAATCACCGCTAACGTATCGTCATAATACCGTAGAAGCTCTCAAAACAAAACTCCCGAAACTCCAAGAGTTAAGGGGAGTGTGAGCGATATTGTTTGTGAACAAGAGAGATAAGTCCATATGACAACCACTGTGATAGAGTATAAGTTATCGGACTTCTCCTTTTAATTCATCACAGTATATTCTTAAGTTCAATTCCAGTTAGCCGAGTTTAAATATCTTGACCGATTTTTATTACAAAGTGTTGTCAAGTTTTATAGATCTGTCCTCGTATTAGGTTCAAAGAGTATGTGTATTGACGCGAAAACATTCAAGAGATATAGAGATTCCCATCTATACGTACGAGTAACTCCGCGAGCCGTGAGCCGTGAGCCGTGAGCCGTGTACCGCGAGCCGTGGGCCGCGAGCCGTGAGTTTGGGGCCATGTACTGCGGAATGCGAGGATGTTATAACTGTTCTCGGTCTGTCGCGCATCAATAGAGATCAGCCGTAAATAAAAAATATAGCTTGCATTAAAGTCAGGAATTGTTTATTGGACAAAGGAAATCAAAAAATATTTTTGCTATTCGTATGTTAGGCACTGGTATGTAGTAGCCAAGCAAAAAGCAGCTTTACTGCTTTATCGATGAAGGTCAACGGCTGAGTTAAACATCAAGCGCAGTCGTTAGAAAAATTTTCTTGTTTCATATCTTTTAGACCGTGATTTTTAACTTATTTTAATACCTTTCACATGTGAAGTAATAATCAACAATTAAAGACAGAGTTCCAGCGATTGCAATTGAAATCCCTCGTATAATCCCTGGCACTTGTTAAACGCCTCACGGCAGATTGAGTCACGGCGGCGATGTCTGTAAAGCTGACCCTGTACCCTCTCTCTATAGAATTTGGCATTGTTCTGACTTCAAAGAATCCCTTAATTTCATCTGCTTCCAACTCATACAAACTACCCAGCGACGAATAAAGAAGTCATTAAACGAAAACGAGGGCCGAATTCCCAACACATTTGCACAAAATTACTATCTTATTAAAACCCACGACTTAATCGAGTTCTTTCAACCCTTTTCATTGGCTCTAATGAGGCTTTCAAAAATACTGAAGTTCTCGAAATGAACTCTTCAGCGATCTCGCTTAAGTTAAAATTGGCTTGTTGGATAGTGTTAATAAGAGATTTGGTATATCGTCTCTTAGATTGCGAATAATAAAGGAGATGGTGCGGAGCCGGAAGCTGGCGCGAGTCCAGCGCCCATTGATGGGGCTACGTCGAGGCATACATTATGATTATCACCGCAAAGCGTCCAGGAGATTGCATAATTTGGCTCCAGTGTGACGTTGCATGTCATTCGAACTATTTGAGCGAGAAAATATGAAGGAACAAACGTTTTTCATAAACCACCTTGTCAGGTAAGTTGTCTGTTATAGCCACCGCGGAGGAATTTTAAGATAGCACCACTTGCGAACAACGGTGGTCGGGAAACTAATGGAAATTATGGTCACGGTGACACTTGGACAGTAACGTGAATATCCTTTGTTTTGTTTGTGTAAATACTTCAAGACTATACGTCACCACGCAACAGCACAAACACTTCACATGCGAGTGCGTACACTTGCACCATACTTACACCACGTCTAGCATAACACTAATATCATATATATTATTATTATTTGGCAACAATTTCCATCAAGTACCTTACGTTTTGTTTATAGAGTGTCAATGTGAGGTATGTACAATTAAACTTCCTTTCTAGTCTACAGTTCAAATCTGAAATTAGTTATGGACGCTCAAAGGATGCATTGGCCAGTTAAAACAGATTACAGGAATACAATACTTGTCAGTAGCTCAGAACTACGGACCCGATCTATTCTTTATTTATAATGTTTATACAATATTAAAAACATTTTCTGTTACTTTGTAATGACAAAACAAACTTTTCAACCGCGAAATAACGAAACAGCATAAACGAGATTATCTCTCTAATTCCCTTTCTGTCTGCAGCTGAAGATTTGTGAGCAAATGCTTTTAAAGCTAAATTAAACAGTAGAAACTCCAGCTAATATTTTAAAGAAAGACAAGAAGTTGCATAAATTTACTCGCAAGAGGTTAAAATTAGTTTCAATATATGCCCGTTTATATATGTCACAAGTTCAAAGTAACTAAAATAATTCCATAGGTTTTATTGTTGGTGAAATTTTTGCCAAACTTACTTCGTTAGAAAAAATAATGAATTTTCAGCTTAGCTATTCCGGATGTTTCGTAACGAGTACTAGCTTGTCGCGGGAGGACTACATGCACACCGGCTGCTGCGGCCGACTGGTAGATCCTCCGTACGATTTATTATGCGACACTTTCTGATTTCAGATATTTAATACTTGATTCAAACAATTGAAATATTATAATATTTATGTAAAATGGCACCGCGACGTGTTTATTGACGTCTCGCATTGTAGCGACCTTCAGGCCGTCGTCCTGCCTCGAGTCGATAAAAGGTATAGCGCCCGGTCACCGCGTGTTGCAGCTCGTATCATCATCGCTAGCAAGTTTGAAGATACTGAGTAGAAATATGTGTTTCACTTTACAAGACGACAAAGGTAAAATTTACAAATTTGACTTGGAAACGAAGATATGACAAGAACAACACAGTATACAGAGATGTAATATCATAGTCTCCATCGACTTTCCAAATAATAGTTAAGGATTGATGTTAATCTAACATTTTTTTTTATATTACAATTAGCTAAC
>DWPT01008050.1:0-10436 GCA_018251895.1 Agathymus mariae mariae
CACGTTCTCTAGCTTTATGCGTGAACAATGATGTACAAATTTTATAAATCACCTTCGTGAGCATAGTCATTTAGTACGCGGTGTATTTGTAGATCGTATACTTGAAGAAAAGACATACGAAAGAGAACGGCTCATTCCTGTTAACTAAAGAGATCCGGAGCATCCTACCACTGCGCTCCAATACCGATTGGTGAACGTCCTGTGTCAGAAACGCCGACACCGACGAAATGAGAACAACTGAAATTGCACAACCATCTTCCAAATTGTTAAAATATTTTGGCCAATGATGGTATTATCTAGAATATATTCGTAGGAAGCATCTAAAAGCGTGTACATATTAATTTATTTTTTATATATTAGTTCCATTTTTCGGCCGAAGCGGATAACATCTGACGAACTAAAAGTATTATTATGGTGAAGCCAATCGAGATAAACTTGGGCACTCTTGTGGGACTCGTAATTTTACAACATTATTATTTATTTCTATTTTATAAAACATTGCGCGGCTGAATAGATGACATTTTGTTTTCTTTTCAAAGAAATTCAAATAAACATTACATGTACATACATAAGTAGACATAAAAGAAAACAGTTATGTTCTAGTTGTATGTATGTATGTAATAATATATAAAAGTAACCTACAGTTATTGAACTAAGAGTTTTAGGTAAATGTTTATACTAAAATGTTTTATTGTTTCAGATACTCACCATGTTTCGACAACTATCAGCTGTTTGTGTCCTGCTCCTCCTGTCATCGGTTCACAGTCAAACCGGTAAGTAATGATAAGATTCGGTATTGAGTCAAAGCTGGTCAAAACTTAGAGTTTTTAGTATTATTTGAAACCTACGATTGTATACTCTGAATTATATATTGCTGACAGCGAGGTTATTTCATGTTAACTGTTGATAACTTGCAAATATGCAGCCAATACACATTAAAGGTTAATCTTAACAGGCGGATGGTATCTAACCAGACATATTACCACCATGCCCAAGTCATTACCAAAATTAAGCAGAACGGTAAACAACTCCAGCAATTGAAACCAACGAGACTGAACGTCTGAGTCTCTTTTACCCCAAATTGAAACTCATTGATTTACACCTAGTTTACCAAAAATCTGCCCAATCTATTATAATTATTTCTTCTATAACTAAGAAACGGAGCCGCCTACAACGCTGGTGACTAGAGCGTCAACGACCACGTCGGCGCCCACTACCATCGCCGAGGGACAGTGGGAAACAGAGACCCTGAACGAGGGGCAAGCGATACAAAAGGCACTGCAATATCTGCTTCAAAACCGCCAGCCTGATTGGGGCTGGGGGAATGACACCCACCATGTCATGCTTACCCTGCAGGTGGGAAAGAATTCAAGATTTTATGTTGATTCTATGTTTGATTCATTCAATGGCTTATTCATATAAATAACTACACACTCATACCCGATTGCACTAGCATTCCCTGTGTGGTATGAGCGTGTGTACGTCACAATCAAGACCCGGGTAAAGGTTGCCGCGAATAGAAAACGGAATGCTTTGTTCAGTAACGTCACTACCAACTGAGCTACGATGTCTGGAAAGACTCAACTGTATTTATACCAACCGATCATCTTGTTGGAGAAAGGTTCCTAGTTGTAATGATCTATTTCAGGTCAGGATTTTGAGGCACTTAAGGTTTAAAGAATTAAAATGTGGCCATTCACTGGTTGATTATTAATTGCAGTTGGCGAACAACACCGGCAAGGAGATCGAGCAGCAGAGCTTGGAGATGCAACTGTCAGCGAAGCAAATGGAGATAGAGATCTTGCTCATGATGTCCAAGTAAGTCATGTCGTTATGTAAAGTCCAATGCAAAAAATTCAGCCTTCATTGTTTGTAAATAAAACCGTTATGTATAATGTAGAAAATTACACAAAACCATAGTAAGTACTTACATCTGCCTGCGGTTTTCGTTTGACTCAACCACTTCGCCTCAATATGTATCTCTTTCATAGTATACTCATTTGTAAAGATTATAAAATCCTACAAATAAATAAGAAATACTTAGATTATTGGCAACATTATATACGAGTATATTTAATTAAAAGTTTATAATTTTTTCAAGTTCATTTTATTGATTTAAAATATCTTATTTATAAAAATCATAAACACATATGTTAACCAATACTTAAGTATATTTAATGCCATAGGAAGATTTGGGTTTCGCTCACATCAGCAGACTCAGCATACATAGGTGACTGAGTTGATACATAACCGACTAGGCGGCTGACTATTTTGTCAAAAACTTGTGAATTAATACAAAAAATACATACATACGAACATTTAACCGATTCCTTTGTTAAACCCGTTAAAAGATATATGGTTGCGTTTTAAGCGTACAAATGACGTCATCCATGGTATATCTCAATCTCAACACTTCCCATAAAAAGATCAGCTAATGGTCAATTTTACGTTCAATATTTTTTAGTTTGCAATGGCATGTTAACACCAATGTGTATATTTTATATTCTTTTGCTTTTATTTTTGGTAAAACGAGCAGACGAGCCACCTGATGGTAAGTGGTCACCGTCGCCCATGGACATCAATAAAACTAAAAGCATCACTGATGCGTTGTCGGTCAGGAAATGAAAAAAAAAGAAAGAAAGTACTGGCTCTCAAGCCAAGGCTTTTCATTTTAAAAGACAGCAAACAAATGGGAGGTCATGTAATAGTAGATAGTTTTTGCAACTAAGAGGGACGTAAGTAATGCTTTTGTTATTTTGTAGTTAGCCAAGTTGGTTAAGTACCAAACTACCCTACATGAGTAACGTCCGTGTTAAGATAGGTGGTATGTAGACAAGCGTCCTTCGAATGATTTGAATAAGCCACATTGTTATTGTCTGTTCCTCAGGAAACGATGAGCAGAACCAGTCAGGTTGGACTCGGACATCTTTCCATCTCAGTTTTCATTTCATTTTATATACAGATATTTAACCTACACGCTATACTTACAAAAGCTTTCGTATACATATTATTTGATTGTTTTTTACAATTTAAAAGCAGGTGATGGCTTCAAAAGAGCGACAGAGTTAAATAACACATAGCGTTACACTGTACCAATTAATTTGATTGAATATCAATGTATCATGCGAATACCATACGAAAGTAATTAAGAACTCGTACGTGTGAGGAGCAAGAATGAATTAATTAAATGTTTCTTTGTGCGAATCATATGTAGAGAGTAGCCCGACAGCGTAATGTGTACAAAAATATACACGAGTATATCCGACCCCAAGTTGCACCCTAAACTCTGTAATACACATTCGATCATGTTTTATAGTAATATACAATACTTATGAAATTATGGGCTTTCAGATCATTCACAAAGTATTTATTTAATCATTTTACACTTTTTAATGTGAACAGTATATTTAATGTATTGTTTACATAAATGTTGCGTTAGCACTCGGTTTAGATATTATTCACAATTCACAAATCCATCAACTATGGTATAATTCACCCATTAATCTAATGAAAGTTACTTAGCTAAATGCTTTCTATGCCCATATAATTTAGTTTCAGTGTAAGCTACGCATGAACTGTAAAAGTTTCGGTAAACTATGGTGAATTTGACAACTATTTAAACTCCCTTAAGCTCCTCTCTCTGTCTCTGTAGAATTTATTCAGAAATGCAGAGTTCAAACTTCCTACCGTCTTTCCTCATTGTTTAACATGTTTTATTCAAATTGAAACAAAGATTGCGATAACATAACATAATACTCCATTTAAATATAATTATACTAGAATATGTATACTAATTAATATGGCTCCTGTGTTGCAATCGGCTGCAAAAATCCAACACCTAAAAAGATTCTAACATATTACGTTCACCTCCGGTAGAGAATTGTTGGAAATTTTTCGTTCGTATCACTCTGTAAATTACGGGTGCGTCGTAATACAGTCTAATAGGATTTGACAAGTTATCTTCATAGGCACCACGAGTCTCCGCCCCCGCTGAGCCGCTTAGCAGCCTACACCCTGGCTCTGGGCGCGCTGTGCAAGGACCCCCGTTCGTTCCATGGGCGAGATCTGGTAGCTTCGCTGCTGCATCGCGAGCCACCCCACGACTTAGACTTCGCATACGCTACCCTCGCCGCCTGCTCCTCGGCTGCCCACGTCCGCCGTCGACACATCCGCAGACTGCTGGACATAGCCAACGCTGCAGCTGACCATAGTCTCGGTAAGATGAGTGGTATACGTCCCAAACAATAATGGCATTTATAACTATATCTACATTTGAAAAAATATCTTTTTAAAAACACGCCCTGATTAATATTACTTGTACAGTACGAGTATATATTTTAAAAAATTAACGTTATTAGGTACAAACAACTTGCGACTTTTGAGGATCACTTTCGACAATTTCTCCCAAAAGTTTAATATAAGCTGTAATCGTAATTGATGGTGAAACTCAAAGTTAATATGAATTACAAAAAGCGACCCAACAAACCTCTCATTCTTTGATGTAATCACGTATTTCACAACTTTAAAGCTTTCACCAATTACAGTGTGCTATTTATTTATTTACATGAAATAACTAAAATATACATACATACAGTAAAAGTGATATTAATAGTCCTGTGTAGTGAAGCCTCACATTGGTATAATTGTGTAAATATATGTATACATAGCCCAGTACCTTGGGAGTACTTCTAACTGAATATTTAATAAAACAAGGGTTGGGTAAAATTAACTAAGGACCTGCTGTTAATATTGCCTACGTGGGATAGCAGATTCGGGACGATTTACCTCCGTAGGACAGTCTACAATATAGTTTATAATTAACTGTCACAATATAAACAGCACGCGTGAACGATATACATACACTTTTATCGGCATAAAGCCGTGAAAATGATCCATGTAATTGGGCAAACATATCGAGAACTTAAAATACAGGAATGCTGGATGGTCAAAAATTTTAAAAATACGATAGGTGTCATTTCCTTAATACAATCTAATCTAATCTTAAATCGATTATCTGACAAAATTAATAGTCAAAACCGCTGGGTTTACAAACATAAAATGTGACGAACTTCACACATCTTTAAGGACATTATTCAGAACTCTCAGATAAAGAGGTTTTTATGACGTTCTCCTTCACCAAAGCAAGTGATTGTTGATTCATTATACCTTGGCCCATCATTTTATAAATTAAAGTTGCATGCAGGATTTTAAGTCGAGTCTCCCGTGCGGAAGACCTACATTCAAATGTAATTAATATTTAATTTAATGAAAACTTAAATTGAAATTGAATTGAAACAGTGATTTCTTTTCTCGAATTTTAACAGCATGAGATAACGCTGAAGGAATAAAAGCTGTTACTGCCGTATCGTACCCTTACAATCTGATAAGTCAAGCGTGTGTGTGAGTGTCTAATAAAACCAACTGTACAAATGTCTGGTACATTAGCTACGTACTGTAGACCACGGTGTCCTGAAGCTCGTTCTACGACGATTAAATATTGCAATTTTAACGTCTGCACCTTGGCTAACTATTCAAACGTGTGAACCGTTACTATTACCATGACAACGTTATCTCTTGCAGATACGATTTCCATGGTGATCTTGGCGCTGCGCTGCGTGGTCCAAGACCACCGCCACCGTTCGCTGTTGCACTTTGTCCGACGCCCCATGGCGGGCCTCGCGAGACAGCAACATGCCGACGGCAGCTTCGGCGCCCTCTCGACCACTGCTCTCGCTATACAGGTTTTACAACTTTGACGAGTAATAAGTTTCTTTGTTAATGTACAAAGTTAAGTATTAAGAGGTTAGTAATGTGTAGAATGGTACGTCGGTGTGTTATACTTTGTATATGTCTGTACGTTACTAGAAAACGGACCGCGCGGGAGGCGATGGAACAAAACATTCCCGGGAGTGATTTTAGCATTGTTCCAGCGTGATGTCCCGAGTAATTTCGCTGGTTCATCCATCATTTCGACAACTATTCGCTATGCACGGGATCTATTTGGACCTATTCTACGTAAAATATATTGACAGCTATTATTGCTAAAGGTAGCCGTTTCATTCGACTAGTACAGAGTAATTGATTTTAGATTTCAATGGTTATAGGAAATGTTTAAAATCTTTAGTGTTATGTTCACGTAGTTTGTCCACATATGTCATGAATTAATAACTTAGTTTTTCTGCATTTATTTTCTATTTTATTTATTTATTTACTTACTGCAATGTGTTGTCGTTCTAATATTATAAGATCACAATCGTCATAAATTTGATACCGCGTTGTCTTATCTATGAATAAATCAAAATTCAGTCCTTCAAAACATCTTCCCAATGTACTGTTTCTAAACGGAGGCTATATAATGTCATAATGGCAATTTTGATTTAAGTAGTAAAGACTGCTCTAAACTAAGGTAATCAGTTTCTCCACTCAAATCATTCAGATTTTGCAATCAAAATACTTTACAACTAGCTGAATCTCGGACATTTCTGAATCTCTCGTTGAATGGTAAGGTATAAAAGATATTACATACTATCATATTAAACTCATATTAAATTATTATCCAAACTGTTAAAAATCTTAAAAACGAATTGTACACACCCTGATAATATAATTCAAACTCGACTACCAAATTACGACATCAATTCCGAGTACGGAGCAATCAAATTATACGGTCATATTACATTGTGGTTTGTCAGGACGATAACGAATCGTCATAGCGACTTACTCTATTTCCAATAGGCCTAATGAAATTAACGTGTTGACTTACGTACCAAGGTACAGGTAATATTTTTGAATTTATTATATATATACATACAATATGTATTTACATACCAAACCGCAAACTCTTTATAATATTCTCAACATCGTAAGGACCTCATTAAACGATAATCAGATCTACAACGACAAACGATGAAACTAGTGTTGGATGTTGAATGTCCTCGCTAGTGCCATTGCGGGTAGTACGCACTTCAAATTCATAACGGTGTGTGCACCAGCGTCGCGACGGCGGCGCGCACGGAGCCGACAACCACTCGTCGTAATTAATTCCACCTGTTTTTCATTTGTCGGTCGCCGGTTGTTTACAAATTAATGAAGTGCCCCCAAAGGTTGAAGTCGTATTGCGTATTATTTGAATAGTTCCGAAGAGTAAATTTTACGTTTATACGCGTTAGAACTTTAAAGAAATGATAGCCCTAGTATAAAATCTGACTTTCCCTGCAGTTTTTTATCTGTAATACACCTTCGTAATAGATATTCGATAGCTGGAAAACTGATAACTAGTGGCAAAATTTATTCAGAGCTTCCGAGCCTCGGAGGGCTTTTTTAACTGCTGGGACCGGCATTCTTATCATTAGATAGCGGTCATTAAACCATGTCGGAAGAATTCGAGATAAGAAGCACCAACTCTTGAGTTGGCTACTAACCCCTGGTCAATACGACCGATGTCCAGCAGGAGGCTTCTGAAGGGTTCAATTCAAATTCAAATTATATATATACAAATATAATCGTAATCTGTCATTTTATTTAGCATTCTTATAGTTACTGCATCCATAAAGAAACATTTGGATACGTTTGCATTTGGTTAAACGTTATCAAGAAGATTTGAATTGAGATTTGAAAGACAAATCACAACGTGTCGTCAAATTAAATATATATTTTTTATACCACGAAAAATGGCTTCTGTATTATCTCGCTATTTTAATTCAAACGTATCGCCTGCCTGTCGATATGGAATGTGTATCGATTTTACCTGTAACAACATGATTCTCCCAGGATCATGCTTCTAGTCAATTGATGTGCTGCGGTTAATGGATTCTGATTTCAAATGTATACTTTCGAATGCATATCGAACTATTGAATTTTGAGGAAAAAAATTTGTCTATTTTTTTAATTCGGTCGTTCGTCGGTCGAAATAGTTCTACACGTTGTCCAATTTGGGATCTAAGTTGAGGTAGACGTTAGACCATCCTTCGTTCATTCTAAATACTAAAGAGGACTGCGCTACGGAATGTACGATTGTATCCAATTTGTAGGCGGCGCAAAATCGCGATCTTCACCTTCTCATGTTTCGTCCGATTTTAGAAAATATTTAAGCATCTTTTTAATAATAAATCGTAAAAAATGATTTAAATTATCAAATTCTATTCAATATTCTATTCTTGCTTATGTAGTAATTTTTTTATAAGATAATTTACTTGATTATCTGTATATTACATCCAAGTGACTTATTTGAAATCTACCGAATCTATATGCATTTACCCAGAATCCTATCTCACGTCAATCGGATTTGGACTTCACCAGTTATATTATTTTATTCATGGAACTTTTTTGCACGATTACCAACATGTCTACACGATTGTTCTTTCGGTAACAATTTCAGGCTTTAGAAGACTCGGACAGCGGCCCCGGTGCACACCAGCACTGGAGTCTGCCGGCTGCCCGCAAGTGGCTCCTGGAGAAGCAGGAACCCGACGGCGGCTGGGGAGATGTCTCCAAGACCGCTGCCGCAATCGCAGCGCTCACTCCTGCGTCGCTAGCCGCTGTACGACCTCCGCACTGCAGCGACAAACTACTGGACAGCAAGCATGAGCCACTCGGTAACCTCCCTCCGCATAATTTAAATAAATTTAGTGTTCGACAACTCAATTGACTGTTCGATCTGTTCCAATTCAGATTCTGTTCAGATCAGTTATAAATGTTTACCGAATATCTCATTTGAAATATTGAATATCTGAAACAGGGATGTTATGGAGCTCCGCAGCCAGAACCGAAACTATCGGATATCCGAAATAAAAATATTTTCGCGCGTCGATACGGTACACGTCACACACACACACATTTTGGACAGTTTTTATTATTTCATTTTCAAGCTTATTATTTTTTCTGTGATTATAATATCAAATTATTATTACCTAGAAATATAGTCAAAATATGTTAATACATTATATTATTTTCTGAAGTTGCAAATCATCTAATATCCATATCCGAAATAATTTCATATCCGTAACCGAAACTGATAATATATTATTCATAAATCCGTATCCATATCCAAATCTAAAATTTCATATCCATAAAATCCCGAATCTGAAATAATATTCTCAATCCGAAAAGTTGTGGCCAGTTAGTTAGGCTTTGGCCCGTCTAGAACTGGCCTAATGGGGCAATTGAAATAATTTTAATACGACCTGGATTCTTGATGTTTCGGGCAGATACTTTAATTTGATAAAATTGACTTGATCTATGTTACATCCCACTAAACCGTCCGGTCCAAAATATTTGGTACGGCAATATGATTTTCAGACAACAACGGCGGAGACGGGGGCGTGAAGCTGGCATATCCCGCACACATGAGTAACGAATCGGACGCGCGCAACGTATCGTTCACCTACACGCTGTGGATAGGCACCAATGTCACCGAGAACTACACACTGTACATGCTGGCCCCCAGGTCGGTTAATATCATATTTGTAACACTGCAATTAAGTGATCAGTCGATAAATTACATGGTCTAAATTTAAATGTTCATTGACATGATTTTAGCACATATTCTGCCAACTTCACATAGGTTGTATTAGATTTTTTTTTTCATTTGTTTTCAGGTCATTCATAACATTTGGAGTATTATATTATTTATTTTGAGCCCTTGGTACGTTTCAACAGTAGTGCTGAGCAGCGTTTGAGTTTCAATCCCAAGATGAATACCAATCTACGCTAGCATCATAAGTTCCATCATGTGTTGCTCGTGGCATGTGATCATTTGTAATTACATACATTACAAGGCGTGTCGATACGATCTGTCACAAATCAGTCAGTATTTTCAGACATTTTCTATTTCCAGGAACATATCGTTTTACCACGTGATGCAGATGGCCGCAGAGCAGGAGCCGCGCTTCCGATTCGAGGCGAGCTCGTGGCCCAACGGGCACTACGTGCACACGCTGGCGGGCCGGCGCGAAGAACCCATGGGCTACCACTACTGGCTGCTGTACCGCCTACCCGAGGTGCCCGATCCCGCCGCGCCGCCCGGCAACCAGCTCGTCGCACCTGTCGGTGAGCATCCAACGCACAGCACATCCTACCAATATATAGGAGTATAATCAGTATAAAGGGAGTATAATCTGTCGTTAGTATAAAGGGGTCAAACTATAAGCTATCTTCTGTCGCTCGTGGTACTACACCCTGTACTACACGCTGCACAACGTACGAGGTAATGGACCATTAATATTCACGTAATCGACTTGCCTGAGATTTGATAAAACCGTTTATTTTGCGTTTACATAAGAAGTGACTGCGTGACAATATCGCTATAATTTACTGCCGTATTGGGGCGGCCTAGAATACCATGCTGGCAGAACAGGGTGACGTAAGAGGCGACAGAAGCCAGCCCGCTTGGTGGTAGGGCTTTGCGTAAAGATTATATTATCAATATTATTATTAAG
>DWPT01008051.1:0-10436 GCA_018251895.1 Agathymus mariae mariae
GTAAGGTAAGTGTAAGGTGTGGAGTTACAATTTACACACCTTTTTCCCAGAATTTATCCATATGTGTCATATTTAATAGGTTATCATGTATAATCATTTATTTTTTATTAAACAATGAAAATAAAATTGTGTCACATTGTAAAAAAATACCACAATCAACCCCGGTCTTCCTTACATTAGACTTATTAATGTCTACGGTCTGTAAGGTTGTTTATACGAGTAAATGATGTATTGGGCTGATGTATACATGGACGTACGTACTTATATGTAACAAATACGATAATTCAGGACCCTGTAGCCCTGTTAGTAATGACTCTGCCTGCTAAGCGAACAAATATTTATGATATAGACAAATGCTTGTTCCCCGTAAGTGATAGTGATGTCTCATCCATGTATGTCCATGTCACCCGTAATACTGGGAATCCTTGTGCGGTGTGTTTAATTATTAACTACCATTTCGCATAGTATTATGTACATATTATACACATGTATAAAGTTTCATCGGTACTGGTAGTTTTAATCTATCACTCTTTTTGACCAGTTGCATGTTGATCTATTTAAAAAATAGTAAAGCTAATTGTAATTTGCGAACTAGATTTGAATAAAAGACCATGCGCAAGGCCAAATTGCAGCAATCATGCCAGTATATATTTTACAAACCAATTATTTGGTTTTTCGGGCCTATATATACACGCGCTTCCACCCAAATTAAGCATAGGAAATTTAAAACCATGTTTGTATCCGCCGGAGGATAATCAAAAATTTGAGATATTCTTCGTAAATATAAAACCGGGAAAATTGGCACGGGATCAAAACAGTCGAATGAAATACCAGAAACAAAGAGTTAAATACAAAGACACGTTTTATAATATACTTAAAAAATAATATTCAATCACGTGATTTTCTTAGAAAAAGGCATTTCAGAGGAAAGCCAAATTTCAGAACAATTTTTACAGTACTTTCTGTATATACAGAAAAAAGAAATTTGATACAAAATAGGTTTTATAATGTACCTAAGTAAAATAAAAAGATAAAAAAATATGAAGAAACGTATGTCGTTTCTTGTCTAAATTTAAAGACAGAATATTTAGATAAGTGTTTAATGATGTACTTCATGTAATATACTGCATGTTAAGGATGTATTCAACCACTACAAGTGTACTGCCAAATAATTTAATTAATTATGTATTATTTGCCGTGTTATGTGTACCTTGATTAATGATAAAAAATCTGAAATGATAATTTTTTTTCCAAAAATATAAAGTAAAATAATTGGCATTTCTTTTATGTCAGCTTTTTTTTATATTAACGAGTACAACCGTTAACAAAATTGTTTCTACCCGCAGGTCGAGAACTGCCAAATGGACAAAACGTAGTCTCTGTAGCGCCTATTGAAGTACCGGATGGTAAGCCTTGCAGGATTGAAAAATATTATTACGTTTGCCATCCATTATTTTATTATTGTATGAAACATTTGAAAGACTATTTCGTATTTTGCTACGTTTATATATTACCGCGTAAATACTACATTTGTTCCATTATATTTGTAGCTTATTGCCATTGACTTACTCTCTGCTTCCATTATGTTACTTGCTTTTACATAAATCACTTTAAATTATTACACTGCTATTAAAAATAGGTTCTAAGGAACCCTTATTAATTCTTGTAACTGAACTTACTACCTACGGCATTATTGAAGATGAAATTAGCTTTTATGTAAAGAATGTAAGCATTTTGTAAGACAATTAAATTGTAATGAGTAACCTAGAGTTGTATAAGACTGTACAGATACGAAAAATATTTGTACTAAAATATTTAAAAATATTTTTTCAGCTATTAAATTCCTCAATTTTTTTCCATCTACAAATTATGATTGACTATCAAAAATAATCAAAATCATAATGAGAATGTATATAAGCCTACTTTTTTTACAAGACTACTATTCAATTCGACATATTACAAATCGACAAATTATTCATAACTTTATCCTATCGCCCATTCCACATCCAATAGCATCTTTTGACAATTTTTCATGCGTTCGTCTATCGTACAAATAGGCGATTGTTCATTTAACAAACACGCATGCACGAAACAGAGTTATGAACGATAGTCTGTCTATCTGGAACAATTTGAAACTATACCCATTAATAGATTTGTTTTCGGTTCAATATTTATGGCTTTCAAAACAATGAAATATTGTAAAACAAGAGTTAATTGATCACATTGATTGACTGTACAACAAATTAGTGATAAATTCAGACACCTTAATGGAATATAAAACCATAATATCATCATTTCTTAGCATAAAATCATCCGATTGACTACCATGCGTAAAGCTATTAAAGAGTAACAAAAATAGATTAAACCCTCCGTATATTTAAAACTAAATATATACGGTTACATATTAACATAAACAAATCAACAATTTATTTCTTTATAATACAGGTAAACTAATTTCGCTTTCAAGAACTAAAATTGATTGATAAAGTTCAACCTCATCTCTTACTTATGAAGTTGTAAATCATATTATATTTAAAGTCTGTTTGACATTCACAATATCGATTCAAAAAGATATTTACCTGCATAATCTGTTCTGTTCTGCATATTCAGTATTCAACTTGAAAAGTTATACCCTAGTGTATAAAAACTTAACATCTGCATAATGAAACAACACACAAAAATGAAATGGATGTTTCATTCAAAATCCTCAACTTCTTAGACCCGCTCTTAAATTGCAACGCTTTTGCTAATTAATTGGATTTGGTGTCGTAATTTACACAAGTGTTTGCTTAATGAATGCTTTGATAATATTGTTTTAAAGTCTCATAGCTATGAAGTGCAATGAAATCATATATAACTTCGAACCCTTTAGAAACAATTATTTAAAAGTTATTCTTTACTTCGTATAGTCTACTTACTATAGTCCGTTATCCTTTATATATGTATATATTGAATATTATAGATGTATCATCGTTTTTTAAACAAAAAGGTATACTTCGTACACTTGTAAGATGGAGTTAATTACCCAAAGGAAGTTCTTTGACGAATTAACTCCTTACAGAGCAAATCTAATTTGGCATTGATCACAAACATGTTATTATCTACTCCGCTTCATGTATACGCGGAACTGAATTTATAGTGCAAGCCTGAAGAAACTTACTTAATGGTAAAAAGATACTATGTTTATTAGTATGATATTTTATTTATGGAATTCGTGAAAAACACTCTCCAGGAAACATTATTTGTTATTGTATGTAATTTATCGTTTAAATATTGAAGTCTTACAACATTTTCAATTCCAGAGCACGCGCGAGCACGTATAACACTTTCAGGGACCAAACTTTGTACCATCCTTTTTTGTTCTATTGCTACAATTATTCACTTTATTTTTTGTTTCGAATTGGATAATAATGTTATTACAGTGTTGCGATACTGCGTATTGTTTTTTTTTTAAATTCAAATGAATGAAATTGCGTAGTGCAGAATAATCCAAAAGCACGTAGCAAACAACGTCTGCGAAACCAAGCCAAAACAGAACAGAACTAAGCAGATTGGTTTTGCGGTTTGTTAGATGTTCTGTAGAGATAAGTTAGGAACTGAAACGGATTGTGTGCAACGTTATTACACATGATATTGGGTTTCGATCTGACAGCCTTCGTTACGTCACGTGAATAGTTGTAAGTCTCTATTAAAGATAGGACAATATTACTCGTAGATTTTTTTATTTTAAATTATATTATTTCAAGTTACTAGAGCGATGACCACAAGAATTAGAATCTGCATTTATCCGTTGTATATGAGGATAACACAAGTTCCTGTGATAATGCTTCTATGCCTCCCTTGGACACTACCCAACGGGCTCGCCCTGAAGATTAAGTAAAAAAATGAGAGTAAAGACCAAATTCACTGCAATTTAAGAAGGATGCAAACAACACATCACTGATGTCTTCGGTGTTACTTGTAGATATCAATAGCCCACCAACTTATCGTATTCGTCATATACCATAAGCATCACTGACGCATTGCCGGCGTTGAGAAATGCGGAGATAGTATCTTTTATCGCACAATAACATTTTTAAAACACTTTAAAATATCTAAAAAAGGAGGCGAGTAACAAGTCCAATAGCTAAATCCTATCATGCACGAGTAAGCCGGATGGTACTGATCCTGGTGACCTCAAATAGGAAGCAATTGGCGCCATTGTCATCATCAATTGTTCAGCAGAGAGGGTTGGCTTTGACATAAGGATAAATGGAGCCCCTTGTACCCCAAATACATACATAAATATTACCTACAAGTAATATAGCTTCAAAAATGTAACGTATTGTAACCGATCGATCGATATCTGTTTCTGTATGCTGCAATCTATAGTAAAGGTTAAAACCTTTGAAACATTTTCGTGGTGTTACTTTTTACGGTGTATATTTATAGAATGTTTAAGCATCGGGTTGTGATACATTATTTTACCGGCGAAAGAGTGATACAGCGACAAACCGCTATTTGTCGTTGGTGGGACGGACATAAATCACGCACCCCTCGGGTGGGCCCGCAGACACGCCGGCACCTACCGATCGTCATGTCCCCGCTCACTTTGACTACTCCAGCTATACTCAAACCTATATACATATTTTACACCAATTTACATAACAGACATGAGCGGTAAAGTCTGTGATCGTGTTGATTTGGTAATGATTTATCTATGTCAAGAATTAAATTACGTGGGTCAGAAATACACAAAACGTTTCTTGAAAACTTTAATGTATATCTATATTTAATGTATGTATTTTTGATATTAAGACCGAAACATATTTTTTTAATTACTTATATATCTAAAGATAACATTTTTTTATCTGTTAAAACTTCATGTAGATATTTATAATTTGTCAATATTTTCTATTGCTTCTTAGAAAGCATATAGCATCTTCACCATCGGAATTCTAATGTATTCCGATTAGGCGTGTAGAATGAGCGCCAGCATTGTATTATATTTGGACCAGTGAGTGTTGTAGACCAATGTTGTGAGATGAACGTTAGGGTATATGTGTGTAAAATTGTAATTAATTAATTATGAATTATGTTAAAATAATCAAGACTGGCCAAATAAGCATATATGACTAGGCTTGTAAGAAATATAGTCAAGAACTGATTTATACTAAGAAAAAAAAAATTATGTAAAGTCATTATTCATACCATTGAATTTTCGTCTTGAAATAGCATTGAAAAATCTTATGATTTCTGTAACTTTGTAAATCAATGTTTAGTCTTCACCACTTGGTAAATGCAAAATTAATTCGGTATTTCGTAAAAACAATCACACATAAACGATGAAACATTTTCCCATTTCCATTCCTATTCGTCGTAGTAAAGTTTTATTGACTATCTCGAAATAAAATTTCCTTACTCATTAAATAACTCCAATTTCTTCAACTTCCGCAATTCATCAGTGCGAAAATCCCCCAAATTTTCGTTCAAGGATTTTATTTCATCATTTTTATCACTACTGTACAACCATTCTCACGTGTTCAATTTTTCTTGCTGGAATATTATCCTTCATGTTGGTGAATTTATAAATACTAAAAGAATTAATAAAAAAAAGATTTTCAAAATCACTGCATTCAATTATCAAAGGAAGGATATTGCCTTTGAATCGCTTTGTTCTATTATTACTACTAACTATAACACATTCCGATTTGCTTGATACTGATATTCTTTATTCATTATACTGCTTCATAGATTGTTATTACTATTGTGACTTAATTAACACATGTTTTAATTTCTACATATTACTCAGTTAGTTTAATTTAATCTCTTATAAGTTTCCCCTGTCACTGTAAATGTTATTCATGTTATTATAACTCTTCACCCTAAGATATTTGGAACAAATCACTCTTGAGCGATAACTTCGCCTTTTGTATGACTTACTGTACAAAATATTATTGTAGTATTCCCTGCTGCTGTACAGCAACTTGTATTTTAATATTATAATACTAAAACATTCCGTACTTAATATCGAAGTCACCGTTATCATAAAAATGCAGCAACATTGACAACAGTCTACAACAGTGACCATCTCAATACGTCAACACCTTCAAGCTAACAGAGTCCCCTTTCGCCACACTAATAACATCAGAACTACACTTCTTATCTACTATGAGTAAGCGATAAATAACAATAAAATCACCTCTAATAATGAGTTAGCAACCGTTCAAATATTTTACTGAATGTAGTATGTTATTTGAATTTAAATATACTAAAGCATTAGTAATTACAACTTTTCGTTTACTGAATATTAAAAATATTTGTAACCTGTGGGAAATATCTTTTAACATTACAATTAATATAATAAATGTTATAACCCTCCGTGTAACTCTAATCTAATAAGTGTGTTGAGATAGGTACTTTCCGGATCTAATGAAATGTAGCAAAGTTCCGCTCTTTAAATCCAGTGATAAATCAGATTGTAATAATTACAGGCCAATTTATATTTTACCAACACCACGTAAAGTTATTGAAAAGATTTTACCAAATCAAATGCTTGAACATTTCAACAGAAATGACTTACTTCACCGTGATCAATACGACTTCACTAAAGGTACAACTGATGTAGACGCTAGGCTTCTTAAACACATGTTTGAGGCCTGGGAGGCATCACAGAATGCTATAATTTTTTTTTGCGATCCGTCTAAAGCATTTGTGTTGAACACGAATCGCTACTTCTTAGGCTTAGTCACTACGGCGTCAAGAACAGTACTCTTAATTTACTGCATCCTATTAGAAGGGGAGGATTCAATGTTTTCGTGTGAATGTTACCAAATCATTAGGATCATCAATTGTAATGGGTGTAACATAGGGCTCTCTTCTGGTTCTGTTCCTTTTTCTGGTTTATAATAACGATTTGGCATATTTTATTAACAAACATGTGGACATTGTACCCTTTGCTGATGACACATCTCCAATATTTAAGACTCAAAGAAATACATTAAATTTTGAGGATGTAAACAGTGCTTTGTCCCATGTATTGCATTGGTTTAACATAAATAATTTAATTTGAAATGCTAAAAGAAACAGTGTACAGAGTTTACACTACCAAATGTGCAGAAGGTAGGCACAATCCTTAAATTAAATAGTGAAACATGGACTATGGGACAATCCACATTGTTTTTAGGTGTCACCCTAGACAATAAGCTTCAGTGGGGAGCCCATATATCGATTCTCGTATGTAAACTTAGTAGTTAATTATCATGTGTTATTTTAAAAGATGTGCTGAAAAGTTTCTGTCGCCATTTCTTCTCCTCAATATTAAAGCACCTTTTCAAAACGTTAGTAGAAACAAAAACACATGCATAAGGATACCTATATGATTAAATTATGTATTTGAATACACGTTTTCGACATGGACTCATCGCATTAACAAAGAAAAAATGAAAAACTGTTTTACTTCTTTCTATATATATTTATAACAGTTATTTATTGCAATAATATTTTGTATAATACTTGTAATTCATAGAACTCTGAAAACCAACACCTAGAAGAGTTAAATGGGTTATACAATAAATTTATAAGCCGCGGCCGTGCGGTGGCTCAAAATCCCGAGTACATAATCACTTCCTGCGATTAATAAGTTTTATAACGTTTCTAATTAACAGAACCGTGTAATCTAAAATAATAAAATGGATTAAATATGATATTAAGGAGCCGTGTCACAGAAATTAGTATTGTTTTAGGTGTTGGCAACATTTATAAACATATAACCAAATAATTATTTAATTAGGTATCGTGCTCCCGGAAATTATCCTATATATTTAGACAAGTTAATAAAATTTTCATTCTCTCTTTATAATTTTACTATAAGATTATGAAGTTGTAAATGAATTCCTTCACTGACAGCCACATTCAACACTTATATTATGCTTCTATTTAACCTCTACGTCCTGACCGTACTTAAATTGGAACAAAAAGAAAGATTGAGAAGCGTTGGACTAATTCAACCCATCTCATCTAGAGATAGTCTATGGAAACTTTTATTGCAAGTAAACATGTTTGCGTTTCTCGCTGAACGGTGTTTAACATATTTCTTATTTCAGAATCCATGTACCCGAGATTTGCGGAACCGATTCCAAATGTCACAGCAACCGTAGGTCGGGATGCTTTGCTGGCATGCATTGTGGATAATTTAAGAGGATTCAAGGTAAACTAGTATTTAAATATATACATGTAAATTTTGTAAGATATTAGTATGACTGACATCATAGTAATATTGACATCTTGTATGTGGCTGTGAATAACAATGGCATGGCAATTGCAGTGAAGATGATAAAGATAATCAGAAAAAAAACTTTTTATCAGATTATATGTAAAAATATATACATTTTTAGTTTCATTTACAGTTTTTCATTTTATAAAATTTATGTTACATTTCGACATTAGTGGTTGTATTTTTAAGTGTATTACCTACGAGTAACGAAAATCTTAAAGTTTCACGTCAGTTGTATTCCGTAACATTTATGTAGCCTTATTTTTTGCATGAAACAGATATTGCATCAATAATTAGAAAACTGCTGCAAATCGACTGTTTAAACACATTTATCAAATTTCCCCAAATTCAAATATTGATGAGTCATTTTCATAGATTAAATATCATGAGAATAAATTGATATTTCAAAACTCTAGTTGCTTTTAAGCTGTAGAGATCTTAAATACAAATAAAAAAATAATTGCGAATCATATAACTTTGAGGAATAATGAACTTGAAACATTTGTTTAAAACATGATACAAAAAGAAGACTCAATGGTGCAGTTTAACATATACTAGAAGCATCAAGCTATTAAATGGCACATGTTTTGTACCATCTTCCTACGATTAAAACAATCTTACTAGAATGTCTATAAGCAGGATAGATTACTAAAAGTATGATTTTATAATTATTCCTGTTTAAAAAGATTCACTTACTTTGCTCACTTTTCATTATGATAATTATACTGATTTGAGTAGATCAGAGAAAATCCTTCAATATAATTTCATAGCTTCGTCATCGGATAATTGTTTTTGATTATCAGCGCCCAAGCAACATTTGTTTACCAAAATCAGGTATGAATTTATACTGTATCAAGATCAAATCAGACTGTTATGAGTCGGGGTTTCAAACATTTTCCATTTCTTTAACAAATTTACAATGTTTTAGGTTAGGTTGGGTTTTCATTATACTTAGACAATTATAACAAACTATTTGTTAGGAATTATAAATGATGACGAACAAACAGATTAATGTATATATTTCTCATTATTTAATGTTCGAGGGTGAATTGCGAAGATTTTATTGTATATTATCCGCACACGAACAATTGAGGGAAAACGGACTTGACTATAATTATGTACTTTTAAATGGATTAATACATACAGTAGTAATGGAGCAGTATTGATTGATTTTCCGTAGAACATGCTGTTATTAGAAAAAAATCATGCGTCCCTTCAAAGATATTGACTTGGAAATAACAATTTCTTACAGTATGTGTAACATATCAATATCAAAATGCAATCCTTTATATCCAGGAAGTAATGTTTGTACACATCACTTTATACGTAACACTTTTCCTTATATTTACTAATTCATTTTCCTACATTTAATTAATAGACACCAATATTTATAACCATTTTCCGTCACGGAGTTTATGGACAGGTTAAAAAAATCCTAACACGGAGATTATATATATATATATATAATATATTAATTAACAGAGGTTGATGTCAAGTTTTGAATTAGTGTACCAAACTTATTGCGTTCAGATAACGTCAGCATACTGTTCTCTGTGCATTATCTGGGACAATTAAGAAAGTACGCTTCAATTAAATCGACTCAATGCGTAACAGCGCCATGATGAATCACAATTATTAACTGATAATAACGAACAACAGTTACAAGTTATGGAAACTTCGTTCTAATTTTAATAAATTATAGTTAAATTAGTGAGTAAAAACTATGGAGTTCATAAATCTGTCTGCAAAAACTGCTAAAATGTTCGATATTTAAATTTCATACTATGTGAAAATTATTGACAAGAAAAATCATCATGAAACAATATTTACATGATTTATGTACAATCAAATACTTCGACTATGTAAGCATAGTACATTGCAGTATCCTGTCATATCTATAAACATTTGATTAAAATTAACGAATTTCTGCTGTCCATAATTTGTCTTCCAATACAAAAAAAAATCACTTATTTTACACCAAGTCGATTATTATATCATTAAAAAAAATCTATTTTATTTATTTGTGCGTGCAACTCACACATGATTAAAAAAATTTAACATACCAAAATTAAAAAAAACATTACTTGTACTTTTATCATTCTTACTCTTCTCCAGCTAACTCGCTAGCTAGATAAGCATTTATCTTATGGTTACTAAAATCCTAGTGACCCGACTATTAGAT
>DWPT01008052.1:0-10436 GCA_018251895.1 Agathymus mariae mariae
ACACAGCAATAGCGCTATGAATATTACTTACATTGCCGGTTTCAGTTGCGTCTGGTGAAAGATCCTTTTCAAAATTAAAAATTATTAAAAAACTATTTAAGACCAACAAAGCTCCAGCAAAGACTAGGTAATTTATAGTATATACTTTATTCTATAATTTAATCTAAATTTATTCTAAATTTTAGACAGCTTGAATACAAGATTTCGCAAATATAAAGGCAACAAGAGTAAAGTTTTTGTAGATTGATATTTATGTTAGTATATAGTTTTACACTTTAGTAAACCAAAATAACTAAGTACCTAATTAAAAATATATATATTTTCGTTATGACTTTTTTCTTTTTTTAAATAAAATAGTATTTTTAACGGCATAGTCGTCATTGCACGCGGGCGATCAAACGGCTGGCGGCGGCTTGATGTCTATGGTAAGTAATATTACAAATGAAGCGACGCATTAAAGTACAGCTTACAGCTTATATATTAATGACAAGGACGACTGGAAATAATAGTGTCGCAGCCGGTACCACATAGGTTGAAACTTTTGTAATTACCATGTGTTGCTTAAAAGATGTGCTGAGGAGTTTCTTGCGCCGTTTCTTCTCCTTAATGTTAAAGCACCTTTCCGAAACGGTAGTAGAAGCAAAAAATGATGTACATAAGTGTATTTCCATAATACCTATATGGTTAAATGATTTTGATATTTTTTTAATACTGAGGACTTGACGTTGTAGACCACGTACATCGTACCATGAAGACGATGTCGTTTAGGTATTATTTTCAACTCTTGCGTAAATCTGCGATATTATTGTTCGTATATGAATAAACTGTATCTATATAGATATATATATAAGTAAATTATAGTTCTGATATTTTTAACAAATATTTTGTCTATTTTTCGTATAGTAATTAAATTGCACGCTTTATCATATGAGTTCAAAGCAGACATTCCCAAAGTGGGCGATTACGCCCCCTTGTGGGCGCTGGAAACCTAGAGGGACGGCGGTAAAGGGCCCAAAAAAGTGTTAAAGGGGTTTACGGGGGCGATGGATGATAAATAAATAATGAAAATGCGTTTAAATCGCTTGCATGTTACCAAACGCGGCGAATTGCGTATGTTTTTTAGTAAATTCGAACCCGATATCAACAAACTTGTTAAACATCAACAGATTCATCCTTCACATTAGATTAGTTTTGACACATTCACTTCGCATTGAAGAAAATATGTTCTTAATATTATAAAGTTGCGTTTTAATTGCTCTCACTAGTAAAAAAAGTCTGGTTTAGAATATAAGTTTAAACTCCAGACCAGACTAACATAGTACATTGTAAATAAAAAATATTTACTAAAGTAATTTATGTCATTGTGTATTTTAAGTTTTGGTTAAGTAAAAGAAATTGGGAGGGCGCTAAAAATAAATGACTTTCAAAGTGGGCGGTAGACGAAACAAGTTCGGAGAACAGGTTTGAAGTTACATCATGGCGGACCTTTTAACTGTGGCGGGTACTTTAGAATTACTACTATTAGATATTAATACTTATTAAATACCAAAAATAAAATAACACAAAATATAAAAATTGTAAGCAACCAAATGCTGAATCAGTCGCCAGCACCTTTTTTCACAAGCAGTACTTTGGACATGCTCAATTTTAAATATTGTGTTACAATATGTTATTAAGTCGGACACTTGAAGTTCCGAGCGTAGACATCCACACTGATGTGATCAAGCATAAGACTGGCTTGTTTATTTCTTAGGTATTTGCCATGAAAGACGGAATTCGAACAGCGTCGGCCTTACGATTGATCTAATGTAGATGTGGTCTCCACGATTACTAAGTAAGCCGACCAGTGAGAGAATAGTGAACTTACTTGTTAACTGGCCCTCCAAGTTTACAACTGAATCACGTTAAAAACATTTAATGGATAATTTGAAGAGGGTGGTAGATAGTCAGAGAAATTGTTACTTCCGTGTGCGAGAATATATAAAAAATAATAATCACATCCTCAAGTATCCAATAAAATGGAATCCCCGTCCCCGACTCACCTGCAAATGAACTTCATACTCTGTCGGTCCGAAGTAAGATCCATATAGTCCAAATCCAACAACGAAAATCCTCTGATCCACCGTGAATCTGATGCGATCCGTGGTCCCGCTGTAGCCCCATCTCGACTCCGTCTGGGAGAACCTGTTCACCGTCAGCTCTTTACCCGTCATGCAGCATCGCGGGGTATCCAAGAAGCCCACATTAGGTTTAGGGTTCACTGTGAAGTATAAGAACAGTTGAACGATCTCCCGGTCGTCCAGAAGGCCGCTTTGAGCGGGTCCCATGGCAAACTCCTCGACTGACATCAATGGAAACCTTATGGCGTGGAAGGCTCTTCCTAGAACCATCCGTTGATGGCTGGGGGTAACTGGTAGCTGACGTCGTATGCATTCAGCTTCCGACCAGCGGAGGACTGCAGCGAAGATCTTTGCCTCCCTTATTCGCAGGGTATCCCTGTGAACAGTTATATACAGTAGGTATAAATATGGGAACTGTTTTTTGTTGAGCATCGATAAAAAACCAAGAAATGGGTAACAGAGGTACAAGATTAAGAGCAGCCAGACGTACAGTTTTAGATCTACATCCTTCTGGACAAAAAGGGAAAAAGGTAAATTAAGGAAAAGTAAAAGTACAGGCCGGTAAAAGAACAGGTGACCAACATAACGGGAAGTGGATCACAACCATAAAATCGAGGGCGTCACCGATTGTTCTTAACCGAGTAAGAAGCAGTGGTTGGTTAATGTAATTGGATCTCTAGCTCTGTAACCGAAATACGTTAAAACATTTCACTATTTTAGAAAAAGGCACCCTAGAAAAATATCACCACACATGAGTGACCTACTTTAAAAATAATTAATGATAAGAATTAATTAAAATAAAGGTATTAATCTATGAAGATAGAGATCTTGATTAAACATAAATAAATTTTGGAAGAATAATGATAGTAAATACGCAGTTTGATAATAGTGTTAAGACAAGGATATCATTTACACACTTACGCCCCCGCATTACGATTCCCTGTGTTCTGGATGGCATGGACATACACAAATATGACACAATACCCATGACCCGAGAACAAACATTTATCTCTCACATAAATGTCTGCCCCGGCCGGAAATCGAACCCGGGACTCCTAGCTCGGCAGGCAGGGTCACTAGCAATCGGGCTACGGGATCGTTGAGTCATCGTAAGTTTTTTACGTCAATAATCGATAAATCTGATGCCGTCCGCGAACTGACAAATTAAAGTGTGACTGCATTATTTACTGTTACATGAATCTCCAGACCCTTTTTACCGTTGGACGTCTCAACGCATGATAAGCTTGAAATGCTTCATTCATTCATTTTCTGAAGATACATTTTTCCGCCACCCAAGGACATCCTCAACAGAAAACTTTGTAATAGACGCGTTCCTAGCTACGAAAAAGTTATTAACTAATTATACGATATACGCGGAAAAAAATTACGATTGATTCAAGGTGTGGTAGCTGATCACTACAACTTAACGCTAGAATTGCGACAGAGAGAGTACCCTACCACCGCGACCGATTATCGCCAGAATTAAATTTGGTGATACAGAACCTAGCGACTTCCAACAGGAGGATGGAAGCTCCGTCCGTTTTGTTGGATCGTAATAATAAGTTCCTAAATCGTTGAAAGAAGTGTAAATAAATTTCTACATATTCATTTCACTTTGCTAGACACAGCGATAAAGGCCCCGATAAGAGTACTTTTTGTAATCAAGATATATGTTCACGAATATTACATTTTTGGTAATTATTGGCGTGCGTTCAGGGAATCCTAAAATCATAACTAGATCAGCAATTGATTGATCGATAGTATCTAGACCGCTCATAGCTATCTTGCTACCGTATTTGGAAAGGAACGATAAAAGATATAATTGTATACAATAGAGTGTTATTGAAAAATACAGGAGTGAAATAGTTCAGTCTTTATTTAAGTCAAGGAGAAAGACTATTGAGAATAGGTTATGGACATTACAGAGAAAGAAACTAGAATTGAATCAATATTATTAAAAGGTTGAGCACGTTATATACCGAGGCAGAAGTAAGGAGTTCGATAGTAGTACTGAACACGTTATCAAGATAGATCTGACGCCGAAAATTTGTGTCTGTATGGAGTCTCCTCATACCAGTCGACAAGAACTCTGTTTATTTCCATAGAAAAAACTTTATTTCATTAAGGGCACATAGAATGTCGACGTTCAGGTCGACACAAAAGTCCTAGTAATAGATGTAAAGCTCTTCTTAATCAAGTTGAGCAGACTCCTCCATCAACTGGGCTATGGGAAAACTTCTATGTAACGAGGTTGGATGGCTAAATGACACGATGATAAGTATATGATGATTTTAAAAATAAGATAGCAGTTGTTAAGTCATGTCAGAAGCAGAGGAACTTCTGACCAACGGATCGGCTACCCCAGATCAACATGTATTGGAATGGTCTGGACTATGCTGAAATGCCTTGTGCTGAGCCATAAATAGGTTTAAACTACAGACCTCACTGAGAAAAATAAAGCATGTTTAACATGCCTTGATTGCTGTCCTTGGTCACATTGGGGCTAGTTGTCTTGCCAAGATAACCCCAGACTGAAGCTTAATGACTGAACCAATAATTTGTGTGTATTTAAATACAATTTTAAGTACTTTCTTTTTACTTCATCTATATTACTAATTGTAGGTTTTAATTAAAATTAGATATGAGTAATACAATTAAGTCTTCTGTCCTCCTTAAACAAGTTAGGGTTGGCAATTATTTTTGAGTGGAATATAATATTAATAAATTATAATAAATATTAACCCTATGGATATCATTTGGTTTGTGTATCATCTTACTTAAATATGCAGAAACCCCTCATCCACTGTATTATATTTTCTGTGTTTATGTACATATTTTTTGTGCGATGACTATAAATGAAGTGAGTGAATATAAAATGTAGCACATACTGTACCGTGTTTTTTTTTTTTCACATTTGTTGTCACATAGTCGCAGAATATTAGTTTCATATAAGATTACCATAGGTTCCAGAACACTAAAAAGTTGCCTATATATAAAGTTAACTATTATCTTCATCTACTTGCATAAAAAAAAATTACAATTGATATTTTGACAACCCTAGATCACATTTGTGTGGCTGAGGCTTATAGAATGTTATTTTGAAATGAAAAATCAATTAGTACTTTTAAATTTGTGACAATGTCTTTTTGTGTTCATTTTGGGTAAACTTCCAAACAAACACATCATATCAAAACACAGAATTTTATAACTTTAAACTAATTAAACTAAGACTTAAAACCTTTTGAGCAGAAAAACACATTAGTAATAATTAAGTAAGTGCTTAATTCATTTTGGTTTTTACGTAATTATTATACTTTTAAAAGTAAATTGTTTTAATTTGCAAGTTTAATTATAGTGAAATTATTTTACTATGGAAAAGTAATATTATGGGCATCTTTATCCTCAATGACATTATAAAGAGAAAGTGCAAATTCATTGATCTGTGTGTATGTGGAGGGTAATTAAAAAATTCTTTTACCATGTAATATTGGTACATTATTCTGTTTGTACTTGGCTGCATAACATGTATATTTATAAATGAATTAGCTAGAATTATATGTATATACACCAATTAAGTATCAAATTGTGTTAACTTGGATCTGCAATTTTCTAGTTATAAATAATTGTTAAATTCGAATGATGTTGAATCGGTATGCATGTACTGTATAAACTTGGTGTAGTTTTTCATTAATATCTCTATTTCCTCTCTTCCAATGGTGACATAGAGCTATTAATGAAACACGAGGATGAGTTGGATAGTTGAGAGTTAATAGCAAAAGTTGACAAGCATGCTATTAAGGAATTACTAACCCACATCAGTCAAGATGATGTGATTAAAAAGTAGTTGTGCTGGTAACGTCTCTAACCTTCCCATACTCCACTCCACTCCATCATGCTCCACTACTCTAGGCAAAGAACTTCACATATTGTCTAATAGTAGTACCATACAAGTGGCGAAATTATAAAAACCATGATATTTCAAATTGTTTTTAGTTAGATTAAATATCCAAGAATCATATACCTTTCTAAAACAGCATTTAAAGTATCTTGATCAATGTCAGTAAAGCCTTCAGCATTCAACGCATCTGCTGTGTTCTTGTCTATCATCTCCAAGCAAAGTGCTGCTAGCTGAGGCTCATCAAACAACCGTGCTTGCGTTAACAATAAGAATGCGTTATCTGTTCCTAGATTCCGCTTCAAAAAATCGACACAGTGCTCCTCTAAAGCGGCAACTGCATACTTTTTTGCTGTGTATAAAGTTGTCATGACGCTCTCCGGGCCGATTCTAACTTCGTCCGAGTACAAAAACTTAAGTAGGTGCAAGAATGCCGCCGGCTCCACGTCCGGGAGCTCGACTTCATGCGACTTAGTCGCTAAGACACCGTTGAACATCGCGTCAAAGACTGCACTGCCGACGGATAAGACAAACTTATGAGCGGGAATCACTTGCTGATTTGCATCCTTACCTACAATAAAATGGACGTCGCAGAGAATTTCGTTATTGAACAAAAAAGACAAACGCTCCTTGACTGTTGTTTTAGTCGCCTGCCAGTTATGTAAACGACCACCGGAGTTATTGCTCGGTTGGAGATTTTCTATAGCGGATGACGAAGGCGTGGGATCGCTCGATTGACCGCTTTCCTCATCTTGAATATTCGCGTTCTGGCGCGCCAATTGGTTGCTAGGAAGCATGTTCTGCGGCGGAGTGTCATCTGTGCTGGATGCCTCGTTAATTCTTACGTTCAACAGTCTGCTTACAATGTCGTTTTGGGAACTTGATGAAGCCATTCGTATTATTAAAATTAACTATTGAACATCACAGAAACGCCGGATTCCACTGAACACACTTCCAAGAGAAACACGTTATAATTTAAGTTATTTTACACAGATATGTATATATAATTAGCGAATGGCACTTGATTACTTAACGAGGCAAAGCCCAAATTTGTTTATTGACCGAAACGATCTTTTGCCCAAATCTCACTTTTTGGATATGACATTGACAAATCCGACAATTTAAGCTTGAAAACTGTCAGCTGTGAGCAGCGCTTGACAATTCTAGTGTTTTCTACAAATACTCAATTCGAAAGGTTTTTATTATTCTGCCAACTCTAATTTCCAAAATATTTTTCAATTTGTGTGAGCCCACTTTAACTTTTGAAATGGGGTAAAGGGATTTTATAAAATAAAACTTAAAGTACTGAATTCATTTTTTAATACATATATTGATACAGTTTTTTTATGAATACTTCTAAGAGTATTGAAATTTTAGATATCGATGTTTTATAAAAAGTCTAGTACCTGTAGAGTCTACTTGTAGGACCAAAACAAACTAGCCTCAAAGACATTGGATGTGCTCAATAGCGCAAAACAGCACATCACGTCAGAAAATAAGTTACTACACTATAAAAGCACAAGTTCGACCACACGTGGAGTACTGTTCCCATCTTTGGGCAGGAGCCTTAAATACTCTACTATAGTGGACCCTTTTGAATAATACAATACAATACAAAGACGGGCAATTAATCCGTATTGTTGATCAAACTCACGAACGGCTTAGACTTTTGCATTTTCTACAGTCTGTATCAATGTTATTTAAAAAAGTGATGTTATAGTTCAAAATATATGAGAAATGAATGTTTCCAGATTTGCCCCACCACGCACCACAAACACATATACGAATCAATAAAAGCAATAGATATGGAATTTCACATATCAGTAAGTCACTGCGCGGTGCACAATTAAATTAAAACTCTTCTACTTCTTAAATAGCGTTCATTTAACGTATACTAGCCGTTCTTTTTACGCACACGTAAAACAATATTTGTCCCTGGATTTTATAAACATTAATTTAACTTACACGCTAGTGATTACCTAAAATATTAAATGGTCGATCCTTGAATTTATAATTAATTTATACATAGGGATTTGAGATATTACATTCGGAGAGTTGTGAAGATATGATATTCAAAAAAAGCTCAAAGGCGCGTATTCACGAGAGCTGGTAGGTGCAAAAAGAATTATTCAAACAAAAAAAAACATTTTTTCCAAATTTTTGTTTTTGGTGCTCGATATTTTGAAAACGAAGAATGATATAAAAAATTTGAGAAAAACTCCTCTGGACAATTTAGTCAGCTACAATTTGAGCCTAAAGCAAAGTCGATCGGGTTAAGAGTTGGCCCTGTCGCCTAACCTTTCTGAGAAAAGTTAAATACTTTTGTTAATCTAAGAATAAAATAATGATCATTCAACGTTGTAGTTTTATTTTGTAACCTTTTCCTTATCCCGACTTTCTCGCCGCTCAGCGACAATATTTTTTCTAATTCCGTAGATTCATTTCCAACGCGCTCGATAGTCGTGTGAGCTACGAAATGTGTGAACTTTTTGTATTATTACTTAACATGCACAGTATTTGCGAATTCTGTTCCACCCAACTTCATTACTAATTACAATATTTTATTTGGCGTTTCTGCATACGTAATTATGAATACGTTATCTCAATTTTGTTTGAATATATACCTAATGATTTTATGGACACAAGGCAAGTTGGGATAAAATTTATCACGTAGTTTATTTAACCAAATGGAAAGTATGGAATTTTATAATAAAATTATTACTAAAAACAGTAAAAATACGACTTTTTCTAAAAACTACATTAATTAACCTCTTCTTCCATTAAGAGACATGTTCCAAACGACGATCACCAGTAGTGGACAATATATACGATATGTTTCAAAACATGAATTCAAGTATACTATTGTAGGTAATTACTAGTCTGGGTTGTTGATAAAGTTTAAGCTACGGTAGAAAGTTGAAAATGTGCCTTGACAATTTAGAGTAAATTCAAGCTAGGCAGAAAAAATATTATGCGAATCTTGTTTAACGATAAATATAACATTTTAATTATGGAATTATATTTACATATCAACCCCAATGCATTAAAGTATAGTTGTATATATCTGATATATAACTTGTAAGTGTAATAAAAAAACACAATTTATCAGATATTATAGTATAAAAGTATTTTTGTACTATAATACTGTTGATAACTTTTAAAAGATCTTTTCGGGTAACTCATTGATAGGGCAAAGGGCATGAAGTATGCAGCGGCCGTACCACTCGACACACTAATTATTCGAAGTATATTATTAGTGTGTCGATATTCAATGTATTCATTGCTTTCTATACTTACTAAGTTTCTTAATTAGAAATTGGTAACAAGCAATGTACAAAAATAATAAAGTCGATAACGTGTTACGAAAACATTGATAACGTAATAAAAGGGTTAAATATTCAATTATTCCTTGTTTTTAAGAGAAATACAAAAAAAATCTTGTATCTATATGTCGTGAGTGATTTACATTATAGGTTAAGGTTTGTTATTTGGCTTAAATTTTTGCAGAAAACCACTGAACAACATAGCATTTCGATTGGTTATCACAACGACGGTTCGACTTAATCTAACTATACGTAACGGCTATTTCCTTTTTTTTGCGCCCAGACAAAATGAAAAGGGCTACTCTCCGGAGATGCGCGGGAGGGGGCTGGGCTGGTTATGTGGGCCTCCCGATAAACCTAGGACACAGACACGCCCCCTTATTATATAATTAATATTTCTGTAGTCGATATAATAGTGAATGTTCTAAAGACTAATTAATTTAATACCGGCGGCGGCGAACTTCAATTATCGTTCAATAGGCCGTAATTCCATAAATATTGTATTTATTGTCGATATGTGCCTCTCGTTTACGATAAGGTTTACGTATGCCGAAGTTGTGGAATAAACTACCATCAACAGTATTTCCACAGTGCTACGACCCGAGGACCTTCGAGAAACGGGTTGATCGCTTCCTTCTTGATCGGCAACGCATTGTTGATGTCTCTAGTATTGTTAATGTCTATGGGTGATGGTGATTACTTACCATCAGGTGGTCTGTCAGCTCGTTTGTCTGCGTATTATATAAAAAAATATGTAATATTCCTGTAATCTTTTATTACAATGGCGTTTTTGAAAAAAAAAAAAATGTATTCAAAGGAAAGATCCTGTACATGTTTTATAAACAAAACAGTTTTTAGTTTTTTTGCTCTACTTAAAAAGTTAAATGAAATTAAAAATAAAGTCTTAAACATAGTACTAAAAACACGCCGACAGTTCCGGAACAAACCCGAGCGCGTGTGACGTCACAATGTTTTGACTTTTAATCGAATAATCTTGTTAGTATAGTCAATATATTGATAAATACCTCAAAAATGTCAAATCTTAAAAGTTATCGTGTGTGCCGAACCATTATGTACGAATAGTACAAAAACAACACC
>DWPT01008053.1:0-10435 GCA_018251895.1 Agathymus mariae mariae
CTCAATTGGCTATTATTATGGACGAACTGGGATAATTGTAATGATCCCATCGAAGAACTAAGAATATTATCGACCATTTAATGAAAAAGCAGATTGGTGATTTGACCTGGTCGACTCAAAAGTGGTTGAAAGTGCGTATTTCAAATTAATTGTCACTTGCTCCAGCCAGTGAGGAAAATCTTGAAGAAACCTGCATATCTGTGTGTTCTCCGCAATTATTTGAATGTTGTGTGAAGTTTGCCAATCCGCACTTGGTCAGTGGTGTTGTGACGGATTATGGCTTTAACATTGATTATAGTGATAGAAGACCCTAGCCTAGCAATGGGTCAATCATGGGTTGAAATGATGATTTAATGAAATTATTACGTTTCATGTAAGTACCACTTATCGTTTTACAATTTTTTGAAAGAAATGACAAATAGTCATCATCTCATGATGTTAATATTTTTTTATGTAACTAGTCAACAAAAGAGCAGATCAGCCACCGGATGGTCGGTGGTCACCGTCGTCTATGGTTATCTGTAATATCAAAGGCATCATCGACGCGTTGTCGACCGCTGACGAAGCGGGGATCCTGATTTTTATGTGACAAACTAATACAGTTCTGACTTTGGCCTTGATGTGTACACGTAACTATGTACACAAGGGTGTAGTGCTCCAGTCTTGTTGTGAGTTTATATGTGTGAACGTTTAAACTTAACATCTCATTACAGAAATATTAACAGTTTAATATCTGTACTTAACAAATACTATTCGAAGAATAAGACGTACAACATAACATGTCGGATGTACGTAATTTCTTTTAATTCGGTAATACACACTTTGAATTATACTTTGTATATTTATACATCATTGTTTTTAATATTTAGATCATTATATTATTGATTGTAGATGTCTAAGAGTTCTTTGCTAGGTTGGAAAATATTTTAATTATGTAATTGAAACCAATAATTACATACGTATTTATAATAATTAACAAAGATTGCTAAAGAAATATACACTATATATATTTATAATATTGAGCCATCCGGTTGCGGAAAATATGTAAAAATTCAAATGTCAATGTCGCAAAAGAAGATCAAGGAATTCAGATCACAATTCGCTAAGGGAAGCAACCTTGACATTAACGACAACGAACTGCAGTAGATACTCTCTAAATATCATTGCTTAGTCATGCTTCCGTTAAGTTACTTCAGATTTTTTTATTAATTGTAAGGAGGTTAAGTAACTTGCGTTAACTAACTTACTTACGAAGACACGGTCATAGTTCAGTAACGGTTATGAATAGAATGCAATTTCGTTGTCTTAATAACATAGAATGTGGCTAGTAAGTTACGATGACCGGATTGGTTGGGTCAAATGCTATTTAACTAGTGTCGATTACAGCACCCGTTTGCCAGTCAATACATGTTTTTATTTAGACTATTTCTTTTGTCTACAACGATGACAATGACCACTTGCCAACAGTTGACTAATCTGCTTGTTTCTCGGCTGATACTATAACAAAATCCCATCTTCGAGCAAGTCCCTATCACGTCCGCGTTACTTCACTCAATCGATACCAGTTGGGGATGTGTTGAAGCACAAAGAGCTCTACAACTTGTGCAGTTCTTAAATATTCAACTAACTTAAGCAAACCATCGCCGTCTCTCGTAGCATATTTTATGAGCGCTTCCGTGCTTTGGACGGTATGTTCAGGCATCAATTTTCCATTTTATCATAAAATAACGACATAATAATTTGGTACACTTAGGTTGGTAATCAACCTCTGACCAACTTGAAATGTCTCGGTTTTCTCGACTCATTACGAGGTGAGGTTAAACCGGTTAATATGAGACTTTTAATTGAGTTTTTAACAACATATAAAAATATATATTTTTTATTTAAAATATAGATTTGAGGCTTGTAAATATAGTAATTTCGATTCCGATGCCAATTTCGATTGGTAAGTACCCAACCATATCGCGTCACGATATTAACTTTATTCCTATGACCTTTGTATAGCCGACATTCACATAAATTAGCTTTAAATGTTGCCAGCAGCCCTATAGTAGCTTTCACAAGGTTTCTTTGTGGTGGAAATCAGGGTCCATTACAATAAAATACCATTTATGTACTTCAGAACACGACTGAAATCAAATTTTCAGTCCTTGCTTATTATGTTTTGTAAAATCCATTATTTTTTCATGATATTTATTGACTTTAGGATAATTATTTCGTTTCCTCTAAACGTCAACACTGAAAACTGACGATCGTTGAGTCTTACCAGTATATTACAACCATAAGGAAAAAAGTTATAAATTAATATAATCAATCATGTATTTCTAATTCATAGAACGAGAAAAATCCAGTCCTACAACAATGCAGGTGCTGTTTCTAAGCGTAACGTGTAGTTTTTCCGAAGCGAAGCGAAGGCAGTTTGCTAGTTTAATACTAAAAGCTGTCTAAAAATGAGAGCGACGCAGCTAATATATCAGCTCGGCCAGCTTAAACCTGGCGTAAAGTTTTTCATTTAGACTCTGACCCTATCCGAAAATATTCGAAACTCCGATACTTCCAGTTACAATTACTGAGCTCCGTAACAACCCGATTGTTTTTTATAAAAACAACTTTTGCTAAGCCTGAGCAACAAATAATAACTCAATCTTAAGCGAAAGTAATTCTTCAATAGCAAACTTACGTACCATAAGTACTATAATTATAACGTTTATGGTATAAACTATGTGGCTTAATATGAAATATCAGTATTTAACTACAATGAAGTTTCACTAGTTTTAAGTTATTTCGAAATAAAACGCAGGTTGAGATTATAACAACAAAATATAGTTACTAGATGATAATTTCACTATCGGATGATAATAATATTCCTAAGTAGGAGTTCAAAGTATGATAATAACCCGAGATCCACCCAGGTAAAACTGAATGGGGCTAAGGTCACTACGATCATTACCGTTGCATCTCGCGTCCAACGCAGAAAATTTGTAGTGAGTCTGCGTGGGTTGACAATTAGATCCTCCGGATCGTGAGCAGAAAGATCACTTTTTAATTATTTATACCGTCAATAGAACACTTGTAATATATTTTACGGCTATTATGAGTCTTGTAATAAACTCTGTATTGCACATCTAGAATACTACGACTTATAAACAGTACAAATGGTTTTTGAATATTATAATATGGAGGTCGCAGAAAGGTAAGAAAGAGGGTGAAACTGACGTGATGGTAAGACTTTAATTTGGTTGCCTGAGGGAAAAAATAATAAATAAATACAATAAAATAATTAATTAATAAAATAATATGGATATCGAATACGTTCGAAGAGGATATTTCATAGACGAACCGCAGTGACAATAAAGGATAATATACAAAGAGACTGCATGTGAAGAAGTAGCATGAGCCAGATTTTTTGACGAGAGACGAATCCGAAAAGGTGAGATATTGAAATATTGTTTAAAGTAAGGAGAGGAGTTTAGATTGAATTAGCACACAGTATTGGAAGAATATTGGAAGAAGCAGACACTGAGCTAGAGATCTTTTCATAGGAATTGGCAATACGTTTTTCAGTCCTTGTATCTAATCTTGTAGCTACATAGCTAATAGCTCCCTGCGTTCTAATCAGTATTTATTTAGAAAGAGTGTGAGCAATTTTACAAAGGCAAATAGGAAGCTGCTTGAACTTAATGCGAATTTCAGACATACGAGTACAATCACGTTTCCGGAGACCGAGTAATAATCTATACACAAATTTTGAAGGCGCTCAGGTTCGGTTAATTGATCTTTGATAATGTCAAGGTAGCACATATTGGCATTGTCAAATATTGGAAGAAGCAGACACTGAGCTAGACATATTTTCTTGTAATAAACCCATGTAGCTAATAGCTCCCTGCGTTCTAATCAGTATTTTTTATTAGTATATTATCAACATTTACATGACCTTATATAAAATGAACACGGAGAAAAACAAGGGAGATAATACGCCACCCTGCGGTACACCGGCATTAGAATCAGATCAGTTAGAATATTTATCCTGAACCTGGACACATTTTCGACGTTAGCTGTTGTTATCCAACTTTGTCATTGATGGCGTGCAGTAGAACAGTAGCCGTGTTATTAGAATCTGGATATCAAGGATGGTAATCATTGGAAAAGTAAGAGCTAAGTTGGGGATAGACAAGTCACACAAGGACTTCGCAAAGAAATGGGAGTATTGAGATTGGCCTATACTTAAAGAAGCAATAAGGATTTTTTTTCTTTGATATTGGTATAACTTAAGTCTCTTTCTAGGAACAAGGAAAACGTTAAATATGTATCTGAATGATGTTCATATTACTTAATCGAATATCAATTTGGAGTGTTATTGAGTTACGTTTATAGTTAAAACTCTAATCGATTTTCCTGTAGAAGAACAGACGGGTCTCTAAATTCTTTTTCATTTATGTTAGTTCCAACATATTCGTGTAATGGTAAACTACTTAACTTCTCAGCTAACTATCAGTGTACTTTTACACCGTGAAATCTTTTTAATGTATAACAGTGTTGGAGAGCCAACTAACGAGCTGGTAAATCGCTTCCTTAAGTACTAATGGGTTACGGTAATCGGAAATTATAAACAATATCACCATTCAATTACTCCACTTATATTACACTTTTTCCATTATTACATTTATAAAATATGTCTCTAAGTTCGACGCTCCACCAAGATTGACATTTATCCCTGCTACCATAACAATAAGAACGGTCCGTCGTGATTCGGAGGCTTCTCCTTGGTCGGCATCTCAGATTGGCTTATTTGAACTTGGAGTCCGTTTAATATCTTACAATTGTAGATTAATTTATCGGTAGAAAAATAAATACATTATGAATGAGTGGTAATAAAATAAGGTTATCTATTAATTTAATTGTTACTCGTGTGACATAAACTGTCCTTTCAACGACTACAATATATCTAAACGTAATAAACAGTGCGGCGGGGTGACTGTGTAAACCTTTATTATTATTATTATTAATATTATATAGCTGTATACCATTAATTGTTAAGTTAAATTGTTATTATTACCCTTTTATTGTATACAATTTTAAAACTAATTTTAAATTTAGAAGTGAAGACTTTATTAAAATCGTAATGTAATTCGACATTATAAAGACAATTATTTGTATATGGGTCTTTATCTGGAAATAAAGAATTATCCTTATTTACCAAGTTTTTTATTACATACTAGCAAACTGTCCTCCTCCGCTTCAGGAAAACTACGCCTTACATTATTTTAATTTATAACTGTTTTATTTATGGACGGATTGCAATGAAACGAACTTTAAGTATTAAGTGACGCGTACTGCAATACATTAGTGTAAACCAGAATTAAATCGGTTGAGCCGTTCCTGAAATTATAGAGAACAAACATACGGACAAACAGACAAAAACTCTAACAACTACTATTTTGGGTTCTATTGCGGTAATGAAGGCCCGTATTAATGTTTTTTCTCATATATCGTTCATGTACAGGAAACGATCAGTTAGAATTTTATTATTAGTTTAAAGATAGATAGATATATATGTGTACCATATTGAAGATGTTTTGGCAAGTAGATTTAGAGAACATTTTGTGTCATTTGAATAGGGTACACGTTAGAAATATAACAGTAATAATTTTTATTTCCTTATCACTAACTTGGTAATATGCTATGGAATTTTTTTTTTTTTCATATTATATTTAGTATGCAAAGTTCTCAATTGATCGCAGGCATTAAAACGCTACGATATAATCACACCGGTAATTCTGATGCAGGTAAACGCAACACTTGCAGCTGTCGCAATGAAAAATGCTTTTTTTATCGAACTCTGAAAGTCTCCGCATAATTTATGGATGATGACGTAATCACAATGTACCTACACTTCGTACTTTGGCATCAAAGATGACATTAGTATGCCACTGTTGATTTAAGCACATTGTTTCGAACCCGCCGTCTATTTTCTCGATCGAACAATGGCTTTTCCGTGCAACTCACACGCGCATGAGACAATAGTTGGCATTTCGCAATTGTTTTATGCGTATCTATTAACAAAAATATATGTAAAATAATTTGTCCTAATTATTGGTAACATGGAATCTAATCACCCATCGCCTAACATATCGGATTCATACTAGAAAACGAATTAGTAAATACTCATAAGTGCTAGTGTTACTTTTTTGTAGCGAGAATACTTTGAAACAATTATTGCTAAATATACCGTTCAAAGTCTTGTCGTCTAACCTACATAGAAATTAGAATACACCATTATGATGAGTAGTTGTTATTAAGATGTTTATTATTTATTCTTATTAAAAAAAAAAAAAAGTAGCAATAGAACAAAAGCGAATCGTGTTTTATTTTTTGTTTTCCCAGGACCGCGTGACTGTAAATACGTTTGTTTTTTGTTTTCCCAGGACCGCGTGACTGTAAATACGTTTATTTTCGACCTTGTAATTCACGAACCTTTAAGTGTATCTTTGAATATGTGATATAAATACACGTCGCTATTTATATTTTAGTATTGTAGATTTTAATACATTGTAGTATTTCTTATTGTTATAACTATTAAAGATCTCTAAATAATTCATCTTTTCCTTAATTGATACACACTTACTCACACGATATGAGTTTCCGTGTCGATTTTCTCTACTTTGCTATGGTGGATTTGCAGGTCACACACAAGCACAAGCAGGTAGCACAACCCTTCTTCGATCTACTATATGGCTTTTGCTACTAATATGTAATGTACTAAGTGTATTATGTGTGTATTATGTACTAAGTCAATATTAGACTAATATTACTATTAGATGTAAGTGTGTATTATGTATTAAGTCAATATTAGAATGGGCACAGCACCGGCAATTCTTGTATTCATTTTCCTGAGCGTCCATACTAATTTTAAAACATTGTTGATATTCGGTTTTGTTTGAAAAAACACACATCATTTGTCCCGTTCTTGGACATTTTGAAACATACCACCAAAAAATAAATTACTGTTACTTCTGAAATCTATAAAGCAAGCAGCAGCAAGTCGGTACTAAATTAAAAGATCACTTGCAAAGACTTTTATAAATAATGAGCAAATTTTAAATATAATCTCGGTTAAAGTAACCCACTGTATCATCGGTGTTAATTTAATTCACTATGCCTTAATAAATTAAAATACTCGTATTATGAACCCATGTGAAATCACATAATAGACGTCGTTGACCCACCACATATTAGTTCCAGTAATTCTCAATCTAATATTAAGTTGTAGTTGTGATCATATGCAAACAAGAACTTTGTAATATAGTGACTATCTCTATTTGCTGTTTAGTAACCATAAAGAGCCACGATGAGAATTCTAACTGAGCTTTTAAAAATTATTTTAAATATCAAAATTTAGTACCTATTCTTGTTTTGTAAGTTGAGTTTATTGTTCTTATGAACACATGTAGGTATTTGCAGCGTACACAGATATTATTGTCTAAAACATTCATTAATACAATGTCTCAGTCAATCTGCTTTTTTTTATTGTAATTAACATACAAGCATAACATTACAATGACATCAGATAGGGTGTAAAGATAAACTCCTTAAAGTAAACTTAAACCCTATAATCTCAAAAACTATTGCACGAATTATTATGTGATAGTCCCGAATATATGCTGTGATTCACAATTAAGATTTAGATGTATGAGATAAACGAGCATAATTTTTTTAAATAAATGTTAAAATCGAGGTAGAGGTAGGTTGTATCAGGTGCGATTATTATTTGTTAACGTAAAGATCATATTTCCCGAAGCGAATCAAGAACGGTTATGACGAGTTTGAAGTTTCAATTATATAAACATTCATGAATAAAATGATTAGATCATGTTTATAATTATATATATACAAAAGCAATACCCAGCTCATGTATGAAATTTTTTTTAAACTTTAGGAGTTGGAATATCAAAACAAAACAATATGCTTCCTAAAAATTTAATCAACGTCTCGTATCATTTTCTTTTATTGATTTTTTTTTGTTATTGAGTTATGGATTTGAAAATTAAACTATTCAATTATATTTCAACGATATCCACTCCTAACATTCCCCCATTCTTCTTTAGTTATTTATTGGAGTTATTACTTAGTTAGTTTTCTCTATCCAGTCAGATGCAGTTGGTTGTGACAATGTTAGCCCTAAAATGATCATCCCAATCCAAGATATAACTCCCGTCCTCATATATATCCTTAATTTTTTTATTTCTACATGTTCCTTTCCTACTGCGTGGAAAGATGCATATGTAGTTCCTATTCCCAAAGAGTGTAAACCTTAAAAATTCACTGACTAATGCCCTATTTCTATACTCACATTCCGCTAAAAAAAATTGAATGGTGTATTTGGCCGCCAACTTTCTTCCTTTTTGACCCACTACAATCTCTTAAATCCTTTTCAGTCTGGTTTCCATCCTAGATATAGTACGGCTACTGCTCAGGCTATTAGGATGACATCCGCTCTAGTATGGATAATCAATAGCTCATCGTATTCATCTTACTAGATTTTATTAATCAATTTAACACTGTAGTCTCTGATGCTTTACTCAGCATCTCACGCTCCCTTAACATATCTCCGACCGACCGTGAGACTGCTCTCGTAGTTAGTTGTGTGTGTTTCGTGGCAACTCTTATGGTCTAAAGGTAAATCCTCAAATAACACGGGCAATAATACTTGGAAGTTCAAAATTAATATCTGGAATTAACTAACATAACTTCCAACGGTTTCATGTGATAACGTGCCAATTTCATTTAGTAAAAATTTAAAATGATGTGCGTCCAAGCTCTACTTCCACCGATATTTGACTACGCTGATATTGGCTATCTAGATATCACTAAGGAGCAACTTAATAAACTTAAGCGTCCCCAAAATATATGTATAATATTCATATTTGGATTCCGTAAATATAACCATATTTCTGAATATCGAACATGGTTCAAGTGGCTCCGAATCAACGCTCGCCGGAATACTTATATTGTTTTCACGCTCTATTGTGTGTTGTTTGATCCATGGGCACTATGTTATCTTAAGAGCGATTCGAATATCTGGAATCGTCGCATGACCGCCTCCTACTCTTTGCAGATAATTTGGTGCTCAATACATCACGTTACTATAAAAAAAACCTTTTACGGTATCCGCAGTACGACTGTGGATCAAACTACCAGCTAAAGTTTCACAGGTTAAAACTTTAGATTCTTTCAAAAAGCAAATAAATGCCCATTTTCTCGGTCCTGAATTTTTGACTAAATTTCCTCCACTTCTCTCCTCTGACCTAACCCTTTCTCATCTTAACTCTTCCTGGCCTATTTTCTTCCGCTAAATTCATCACCACGTTGGTTGAACTGTGTATTTTATATCATGTAGGTAACTATAGTCTTCTTATTATTATCATATATTCATATGCTTATCTAGACATTCACCCACTTCTTCTTATTAAGTAATGTCGTCTACCGAAAGGTTGGTTGGAAGAGATCACAACCTGAGCGATACGAGTAAGCCGCCTTTTGTTACCACTGTTATATATGCATTTTAACTATATAATAACTGTGGTGTACAATAATGAATACTTAAATTAAAATTCAAACAAACTTTAAATTTCTGAATATATCCACTTAAACTACTTAATGACTTAATTAGTGAGTTAAAATAATCTCTACGTGTAATTCTGTGTTCTCCATAGAGTACTGCGATATAAATATATATACATGTACTCGGTATTGTCCCCAACGCTAAAAATAAATTACAGTAGAAAAGCGTTATTCTACCCTTTTGGCACAGGGTTGTATGGAGAAGGCAGAACGAGTAAGGACAAAACATAGCAATGAATTTTCCTTCTATTTTCCCTGTGACATCATTATGTTGCATAACGTCTGCTCGTAAGACCTTCTACGTCGGTTTAGGACAGGTGTTGGCAGCACAAAGCATATATTAGCATACATTTCTTTATCAAGTCGTGCACCATGTATCTCAATAACAATTGTTAAGAATTACAGTACGTTTTAATTTAAAACAATATTCGAACATAATAACTCCTGATAAACATTTGGAAATACTAGAAAGGAAAAGATAAGAACAATTTTAATAAAATATTTCTAGTGTATAAGTTTGAGATAAGGTAGGTCAGCTATAAATATAGGTTTTTTGGGTGTAAGAAGGAGCTCCTAACGTCTGTAAGCCGATCTTGTGGTGCACCATATTAAATAACGGACGAGACAATGTTTATTTTTTTACATAAGATAAGTTAATGCTTGACAACAATCCCACCCGATGTTAAGTTGTGATGAAGTCTAAGATGTTGAACGCACTAACTTATAATAGCCTATTGACTCTCCTCTTGAAGACTCCCACATCGTAAGTAGCCGGGAACACCGACGCGGGCAAGTTATTCCAGTCCTTTGCAGT
>DWPT01008054.1:0-10434 GCA_018251895.1 Agathymus mariae mariae
CATTGTGTTGACTCGTTCAATTAATTGCGACAGATTATATCTATTGTTTGAACGACCCTCCTTTGTAAATATATTTGCTGTAATGGGCTTGGCAACTACTATTAATGGCGATGGAATTTAGAAGAACGCTACCACCATCCACGGGTATCGTCGAAGCTTCATTGAGTATTATATGGACCAGCGACCTCCACAAGCAGGCATTAGACACCACTGTTAAGCAGGGTGCATCACGAGCAACTGAAATTGATAAAAACTGAAGTATGGCATCCTTACACCTTGCTCAAAAATAAGTCGGCCACTTGATTGACAATAATAAATAAATAAACAAACGTTTGTTTACACACTCACATCCCCGCACTAGGATGCACGTGTTACGCGTGGCCTGGACATACACAAATATGACATCACAAACACCCATGACCCGAGAACAAACATTTATCTATCACATAGATGACCCCTCGCTCGGCAGGTAGGCAGACAGCCAGCGGGGTCACTACCGACTGGGCTACGGGGTCGTGTATATCCATAATTTTGAGTAATAATAATAAATAAAGTACCTATTTCAAACAAAATATTCTCTCTTGGACTTAATTTTATGCTACAGAAAAATGGTGATACTCCAATAATGGCTGTTTAAGATAAATACAATATACATACATGGAACCCAGAACCTTTTGCCCAGTAGCAACTAACGAAGTCCCGTCCTTGGCAACGAGGTAGTTAAATCTACATAATTAATAGCAATTTCACTATTTACAACTTTCACGAACTCTTCCTTAAATATTCAATTAAGTCTATGATTAAGTTATTTAAGCTTTGAAGTAAGTTGATTCCATGTTAGTGAAGATAGATATTTATTGTATTAAAAAGAATTCCACATGGACTATATCGAGGTGATAACACATGGCCCCCATAAACAGTACACTAGGCGCCGTTGTAAACGAACACGTCAATAAAGGATTTGTTTACGCGACGAACAAACGGACAATTTATTTCAGTTTTGTATATTTATGTGCCTATATTTTTCTTGCTCAGAGCATCACTAGATCGGTATGCGATTGATTTTATCCAGCTGCTCGAATTCCTTTGTTAGTTGAGTTGAAATTTTCACATGCCAATGTTGGACAACTGGTGTGTGATGATCTAGGGCTTTGATAATATAACATGTATTAGGCTCCTTACACATGGCGACCAGTAACAATAACTAGCGAGTCTTGGAGTCTTCTTCTTTATGGTAGTTAATAGTCGCCATCACCCCTGTACAGTACACACGAGGTAACCTAACACCAAAGGTATCAATGACGCGTTACCACTCAAGAAGGAAGCGGAAGACTCGATTTAGCTGGCTCTTCGATAGTGCAACCTAAAACATTGACAATACCACAGTATTTATTAATACATGTAAACAGCCTCACCATAGCGGGATAAAGTTGAGTTGTACAGAGAAAAATGTGAGAGGTCTTCAGTACGAGAGACCTGGTACAATTGCCTCGTTCGTTATTTAGTAAGGTACACCACGCCAAGGGAAAGTTGGATTAATTTTAAAGATGGGTGGGACCGCCTACACCCCTAGGTCTGTAAAAGATCAACTTCGCCTCTAGTAGAACTGCTCCACGTGAGCTGCGATTATCCCGTATACAAGCGTAACTAAACCCATATGCCGTCAATAAAATTATCTATGACGCTATTGGCATGGGGATATACAACCAAGACCCGAGAACAAACATCTTTCTAGCTAAAATTAAATTTGTCTGCCTTGACAGAGCATCCAACCCAGGACTTGTCATTTGGTAGGTCACAAACAAACAGATAACCTCAGTCTTTAAATATATATATCAAGTTACGAGTACATAAAAGGACGCATTCATTATAAATTCATATAAAATTCTATTTATAGAGCGTGTACTTTGTAAATTTCTCTCGACATACTACAGCGTGTTTTTAAAGTTTTGGGTGTCGTTCTTATGTGTTGCTGGATAATACAGTGTTCCGAAATACAGTAATAATGTTATAAATAAAACGCCCTGTTATAAATAATATAAACAATCTGTTATTATGTTTAGATAAGATTGATACTAACTTTGGTAGAGTCGTGACTGTACAATATAGTTGCTTTTTTAATTCAAATTGTTGTTTATATTGTCAGTATCTTAGAAACAGTTTCCATCATGGCAGCCGGCAAGTACTAATTAACAGATTTAAGAATTATTAGTAACCGCCCACGTTTAGCTTTGGAAAATCTCGCGGGAATAAATCAATTTCCCTGAATAAAAGTATCCTGCATTATTATGATCCATAGTATAAGTTTGAAATATATCAAAAATTTATTAAATCTGCTCAGATGGACACACAAATTAAAGTTTCAAAGCAATATGTATGCTTAAACTTCTCTATCGATTGAAAAGCCTACCTACGTTAACATTTACAAAAAATATTCCGATTGGACCCACGTACCGAGATTTATTATTCGTGTCATCTGAAAATGTTCTGATTGTGATGATTGATTCGTATTGTGAATGTTAAGCTTTTATCGCCGTGTGAATTTAGGTGATAACAGAGTACGTAGGTATTTTTATTACGCTTAAGGATTTTTTAATTCCCAAAGGATAGGATTCCCAAAGGATTAGTTACCTTCATCATCATTACAAACCCTAACCCCTCTTGGGCTCAGATCTACTCACAATGAGACGGATTAAGGCCGTAACTTGCTAAGTATGGATTGGCAGACTTCACACAACTTTGAGAACATTAAAGAACGCTTAAGTATGCAGATTTCCTTACGGTGTTTACCTTCACCGCATCAAATAATAATTCATTTGTATTAAGCACATAATTTGATAAATTTGGGGTGCAGGATTCGAACTTGAGTATACCGTGCGAGCGACCGACGTTCAAACCACTGAACTACCGCCTCTCTATATTAAACATTAATAATACTACGAAACGGGTCATAGGGCCGACACACTCAGAATAAACGACTTTTTATTGATTTTTTTATAAATAAAGGGTTCTATAATTTAATTATCAAACATAATGATGTAGGAGTCATTTGGTAGCGAAACAACAATGAACAGTAGAGGTTCCTGGTAAGGTACTTGTTTGACATCCAGCTAAACTGCGATTTATTTAATTTCAAGTTAATACAACATCTTTTTTTCAGCCCCAGACATTGCAAATAGGGTATTCATTATATTCATTTATGTCGCATTATCAGTATTTGAATAAGCAGATCTGTTGTGTGCTTTTCACGAGGAAAATAATTCTTGGTTTCAAAACATCAATGATTGCATCTATATGACGCTTAAATTAACCAAGTGTTGGATCTTTATCTTCTTCGTTTTGGACCTTAAATAACTTTGTGTTTGGACTTACATACTTTTAGAACAAGATTTAAATTTGAACCCTCGAGATTTAAGTTTGAAAGTCGTACCTTATTCTGTATAAACTATTCACGCTTTTGTGGTGTGGAATTGAACCAATACATCTTATTATACAGTGGCAGACTGCCCTCGCTTTGCTTCAGAAAAACTATGCATTACGTTTAGAAATAGCACCTGCATTGTTTTAGGTCTGTCTTTTTCTCGGTCTATAAACTGAATATATTGATTAATAACTTTTTTATTCACACATGGATTGCAATGAAACGGACTTTAAATATTAAGTGATGCTTCATGCAATATATTAGTGAAAACCACAACGAAATCAGTTAAGCCGTTTCTGGGATTAGCACGCATAAACTCATCGAAAAACATATGACAATTCCAACAACTATCATTTATTATCAAGGCTCCTAATAACAGTTTTTCTCATATATCCTTCATGCACAGAAAGCAATCGGTTAGAATATTATAGTTTTATATAGAACCCAGCGTTGATTGAGTACTTGTTGAGTGTACTTAACTGATGATGGTAGCATGAATGATACCACCGTTTAAATCGAAAGCAAAACACACGTTATCCTCCTTGTATAATCTGTAGACTATAAATAAAATAATGTACACATCCATTTTTCAAGTTACGCTACATAGTTTTTGTTGTTTGATAACAATAAAGGCAAGGGTTATTATTTCGCTAGCAGTTGGACAAGTGCCTAAGGCTGCCAAATGAGCAAATCGCATGACCAATGTCGCTGGTACGGGCTATATTCAATTATGTCATACGTTTCATAATAATTATAACGTAGGTGAAATGAACCACTTATAGACTACCAATTAATAGAAGCAATACTTATGTTGTGAATCATTGAGGGGTTCTTCATATCATAAGTTTATCGTTTTATTTTTAATTGGCCATTGAATACAATTATTTATTATTAGGTACAATTACAAAACAGTAAGTATTAATTTAAAAAAAATCCTCATTCTGAGTTGTTACATATAGATATAATCCTCTTAGTTTCTTCACAAAAAAGAGTATATTTATTATATATATCGGTAGCGGACAAACGAATAGATGAACGCTTGATGGAGAGGGAACACCGCAATCCATGGACGCCTGCAGCGGGAGACCTGACGTAGACTCACCGGTCCTTCGAGCTCTGCGACACAGTAACCAAATTCTGAAGATGATAATTGGCGAGGCAGGTAGAAAACGCACATATACGAGTTTAAACTGGGTGGTACAGGACACAGCGAACGTCAACAGGAGGTACGAGAACAAGTAGTCTCGTCCATTGTCATTGCCGCACCACGAGTAAGGAAGGTTGGCTTGGATTCCAGAATACGTCAAGCCTCGTACGAGTATATCCTAAAATTTTTCAAATTACTTCTTACTATATACCCATCATCTTACGCTACGCCGAGACTCGAAGCGTACACAAATCAATCGGCGGTATTGGTACAAAGCAGGTATTTTAATACTTTATTTATTCAAACAGACTCACAACATGCCTTTATTTATTCAAGGGATATAAATGTGTCGTTTGATGAACGTATAATAAATTAGTCGCGCGTGCATTGTACGCAGGAGAAAGGAAAGAATTCCTTGGAAGGTTTTGTTTAAAATAGCTTCTTTGCTCCAGACTATGGCATTGTATACCAACACGTCTTTAATGTATTTAGCAGGAATTAAAATACACAGTTATAACTCGTTACTGATTTAATTTTTTATTATCTAATTTATATAAAACTGACGTATGTTCATATTCACAAAATATAAGATCATATTCACAAAATATAATGTTTCGCTGTCATGTTGATTCATAGCATTCATAGCTCTTTCAGTCATTGGCAATACTATATTTACACAAAATTTTCAAAACTAGTCTTCATATAAAATTATATTCATTAACTTACTGAAATTGTATCAGACATGACATAAATCCACTCCTGTTGGTCTTATTAGGGAATAGATAAAATTATTTATAGCTTGATAGAATTTTGTACATTTTCAGCATTAATGAACACAAGTTGTATTAAAGACATAAATAACTATAACCGAATTTTGTAAAGCCATTTTACTTATCTCACACATCGCCTCAATTAGAAGCTTACTCTCTGAGCAAGTTCCGTGTAATATTGCGAACATTAGCATTAGTTCAAATTGTTTCGATCCCACGCCACAGCCTCAATTAGTTTAAAATTAAATCATCAGAGTCCCTCGACAAGTAACAGGGAATGCGACCCTCGTGTGGACCAGTGAGCCATTACCCACCTTGTTCATAGAAATAACTTCGTACACGCAACTGTTCGGACACATTTCCTAAAATACCGAAAACTACAAGCTAATTAAACCGATTGCCTTCTATACTTAACATTATAAAGAGGAAATCTTTGTATTTTTGTAAGTTTATAACGAATAAACTCAAAAAGTACGGAACCGATTTAAAAAATTCTTTCAACATTAGAATGCTACATTATGCCTCAGTAACATAGGCTATATTTATTACTAAAAAAAATAAGGAATCCTTCCTATAACTACAGTAACGTGACCTAGGTGTAACTAATTTGCCTAAAAGTTTCTTTCGTTGCATACGCTGCGGGAACTATTAATTATCTTTATAAAGATAAAAATACACCGGTGCGAAGCCTGGGCGGGCCGCTAGTAAGTTATAAAATAACAATTGTGTGTGGACATGTACATGTACACGATACTCTACATAAAATTTCAGTAAACCCAACGATGTAAATTAATAGATACATAAATTGAGTATTCGTGTATCTATTATTAATTTGTTAACCCGAACGAAGCCGAAGGAGGCGCTAGTATGAAAATAATTCAATTTTTTTAACCGTTAAACTTTGAATTATATAAGTACGTAAAATACGTTGATTCCGTAACCTGTTCACTCATTCATCAAAACCTCAAGGGCACTTGCGAAACAAAACAAATCACAAAAAAACAATAAAAATGTTAAATAACATAGATCATAAAATAAAACAAGTAAAGCTCAACAACTAACACTCTCACATTGCGTAAAACGCTTTAATTGTTAAAAATATATCTCATGAACAACCAAACCTCTAATTCTACGAAACTTGACTCTACATGTTTTAAAACTTCAAACTCTACATTCTGGTCAAAATATTTTTCATAGCATGAATGATCACAATGTATTCATGCATCGTTTGGTATCAAACAAAGTGGAATCTTTTGTTGGTGTATGTTTTTACAATTAATCTGAATTCGGAGTTCAAAACTATTACTTGTCAGCTGAAGGTACTAGCAGAGTTTTATTAGTTACTATGTATGTTAATGCAGGCCATAAACTTGTTTCATTTACGGGAATCGCTTACTTTGTATTTTAACTAAAGCTGGAAGGTATACTATAAAATAGTTTATTGTACTGGAGAATCTCATTAACGTGAAGGCTTGAAAGAGAAACTAATTAAGTGTCTAATCACGAAAATACTATTTTAGAAAAGTTTCCTAAAGGTTAAAAGTATAAATTAACTAGAATTTATGTCCTATTTTGTTATTCTTGAGTTTAATTTAAGAATCAATAGGCCTTTTCTAAGTTAGGTTCGCTTTTTTAACCTAAGGCTAAACTACCACTTATTATCAAACGTAATTATATTGCGTTTACAATAGATAGTTAAAAAGAGGTTTTTTTTATTCCAATTATTATTTAAAGGAGTAGGTTGTGGTACTATACTGGCTGATTTCTAAAGCAAAGCTAGGTGTGCTTGTGGTCAAGTCTATAGTATTTAATACGACCCAAACAAATATATATCAATACAATACAATAATTTAATTCAATAATAACATTGTATGTGCAAATTCCTAATATAATTAACAATACTATGACGAGACAAAAACTTTGCAACACGCTCAGACTGGTAAGATAAAGTGTATGTCGGCTGATTCATTGCCAGAACTGAAAGAGCTTTTAAAATATAATTGATTCATCATTCTTGTGTTTCGTTTTAAATGAAGATTGAGATTATATCTAGGACTAGGAGTGTTTCGAAAAAATACTGGCGGGCGATACCGAAGAGGCACATACAAGGAAGTTATCCATTTTGGCACTGACGATCCGAAACCAGGGAGTTTTACTCTCGCCAAGGATAACACAAGAGTGGAATTTCCACGCTCCACAGATGGTCATTGGTTGGTGGAAACAGTGACTAGCACAACCACGGGCTGAAAGATAAACTGTCGCGGCTGTCCGTCCACTTCTAGACTGGGTGGACAGGCGGCATGTATTGCTAGCCTTGCGACTTACAGAGGTACAAAGATCGGACAGCCGGAAAGGAACAGACTATCAGATGCCACCTTTGCAGCTGAGGTGAGGACACTGCGCAACACGTACATTGTTGGAGTGCTCAGCGTCCGCCAGTGATGCGGTCTCGCCTCTGCAATGGGAGATGACCTCTCGCTTTCGATCAAGCAAGTATATTTCAAACCAGGATCAAACATCGTCGTAATCACGGATGAATGCGAGAGCTTATCCGTTATCCCGACTAGGATTAACGAGGGAGAACATCCGTGGTGGTTTAATCAGGAGGAGTCCGGCATAAACTCTCTGTCGCTCCCACAGTGGAGAGATCATGATGGATTTCCCCACGTTAAAAGAAATGGTTGGAAAGCTTGTATTTTGACAATATAAAATTATTTGTATCAAACCTAACCTAACCTAACTAACAGCTGAGTTATTTATTACGAAACAAGACTACGTTGCAATATTAAAGGTTGTATAATTATACAACTCAACTCAAAACAGACCTAAATGTTTCAAAGTTGAGACTTGAGACTACATTGTGCTCCCCTTCGTCTAGTGAAGTTAAACTGATCTTAATTTGTTTCTGTTACATATTAAGGTACGCCAAACTTGTTATGTGTACCGTTATTAAGTTAGACATACTTTGTTGATGCTGCAACTAATTGAACAATATTGTATACCACGATACCCAATTATTATGTTATGAACAAAGTTTTCCATTTCATAAGAAGATTGTTGAGGTCATCGACACTTATTAAGGCTGTTTTTTAACCACAAAATAGTAATTTTCAAATAAGAACCACAATAATAAATACATATAATAAAATTTTAACTGATTGCCTTCGGTACATGAAGGATATATGAAAAAAAAATACTATTAGGAGTCTTTTTTATTAACGCAATAGAACCCAAAACAATAATTCTTAGAATTTTGTCGCGCTAATCTCAGAAACGGCTAGTTCGATGTCATTACGGCTTTCACTAATTGCCGTAAGCGTCACTTACTTAACGTTATTTTATTTTAATCTGTCCATAAATAAATAAGTAACAAATTAATACATGTATGACTAAATACCAGAACGATAAAAACCCAGACCTAAAACAATGCAGGTGCTTTTTTTTAAGCGTAAGGTAGTTTTTCTGAAGTGAAGCGAGTGCTGGTCGCTAGTGGTAAATAAAAATAAACGTTCACCCCCGCACTATTATTCTACGTATTGGGTTGGCATGGACGTAGACAAATGTGACATCACAAACACCCATGACCCGAGAACAGACATTTATCTGTTACATGAATTACATCGAAGCCATCGCTTGGTAAGTAGAGCCACTATCACCCAAGCTACGGGGTCGTCAAGTAGAGTGTAAATGTTACTACTCATCTTAAGTCGAAGATAAAATTTACTGTTCGTGTACCCTGTTGAACAACAGACGAAGCTTTATGTTAGGTACTTTCTTTTAAAACCATCGGGCTCTTATCATTCATCTTAATCCCGACTTTACCCTTACATGGCGATGGACATTCCTGCAGAGAATCATTCTAAAACATAATACATTTGCTTCTTTAGCTTCTTTAGCCAGCGGAATGGATAAATAATTTCCAGTACATGCAATTTAAAACTGCAAGCAGGATTGAACTAGGCCGCTACTGGGCTTGCGTTGAAATTTCTAGAGTATCACTGTTGTTCGTAACTCCAGTATAATTTTGCCCAACACCAACAGCACATTTCAGCTTCGCAATAAGCTGCGAGACGCGTTTGTACAAACTTATTTCATTTTATGAGGTTATAGCGTTTAACAAAGTTTTGATTACTACTACACCAGTGTAACACACAACTTTCTTGTTTGCTACGTACGCAATTCCAAAAGCAGGCAAAAACAGCAGTTACACACACACACAGACACCAGACATGTTAACACACTATCAGAACCTAATTATTTTCGGTATAAAGCCTAAATGTACTTGCACATTGCTAATCGCCCCGTGAGAGCGCTGGTGCCCATAGCATAAGTTAAATCTTGCCATGGGGATCAAAGTCCAACCAAACACTTATGTAATTTTTTAATTTACATTATACTTGAATTTGTTTTCTCCTTTATCATAAAGTGTTGGTCTACATTATTTCTGTAATAACATTTATTTATTATTATTATTTAATTTATTATTATTATATTTATATTGATAATATTGTTAGTAATATTTTTTTAAATGCAAGATTAATAAATGGATACATTAACAATGTTGTAGCGTTTGCCGTGTGTTTTTGGTTTTGACTTGGAAGTCGTCCAAGTACGAACAACAGATTAAATTATCTGCAAAAAGACTTGCATATCAATTTGCAAACCTTGATTATTTAATCATACTATTTATATCATAAACATAACATACTAACATAACAGACGAACACTCCAAACACAAATGTGCGTGTGAGCGAAAACGACACTGTGTGAGTGACTTAGCGATGGTAGTGATCCACGTCCACGCAGTGTCGACGTGGTCGTCGACTGTCCCGTCACAGGTTAGGTGCTATATTTGATTCGTGCTCTTGATTATTTGTTGCATGTTAAATTAAATTATACCATGCTAATTCTAGTAACTATTCTTTACTTCGCTTAGTCTAAACTTAATCTTATTGAAATGAAATGAAATGAAATAATATTTTATTCGAAGTTGGTTTTTACAAACACTTCTCGAACGTTAAACTACGCCATCGCTTCAACAAATCCCTACCGTGAGTGGTCTCGGAAGAAGAAGCGGCAAGAAACTCCCGAGGAGT